>JAHWXV010455705.1:0-11119 GCA_024586415.1 Phrixothrix hirtus
ACAAAGACAAATTTTAACCGTGTGTCCTTAGAAAATGAAGCGCTAAGTATAAGTTAATCCGAAACCTAAAATTACTCATTTTACAGACTATAGTTTATTTGCGGTCAATGCAGATCTTCAAAGTGATGGGGGATACTTCCTCTTTCCCAGCTCAATATGCAACAAGGGGTTATCAGTAAGCTTATGTGGATACGGGTACAATAATTACTTTATAGTAGCCAGTAAATTATACTTGTGCTAAAATCACCTCGATAAACTTTTCAAATAAAAATAAATAAATAATGGCTCAACAACAACAAGATCAAGATTCAAGTTATTGTTTATGTATCCGATGAAGCTAGTATAGTTAAAGTTATATGCAAAATAAGTGTTGTGCGTCGTTTAAGGCAGATATTATTATCATCTCAATTTCAGTTTAAGGCAGCAAAACACTTTAGAAGCCATTATGCTATATTGAACTTTGCGGTACTAATACTATAATCCAAATGTGTTAGAAGAAGCAATATTTGAAATATGAAAACTACATTCGAATTTGCGATACCTTTATTTTCAATCGTTAATCACAATAATAATAAACTTGCTTCTTTCAACTTTAATGTTGAAATAACTTTATTGCATCGCTAGCTGTAGATAATTTAGAGTGCATTTTTTTTATTAACATAAACTTTATTTTACATTATTCTTATTTTAAAATTAGCCATCATTGTTGTCAGTTAATCTATATAAGATTATTCTAGTACTCATATTACTATTATTATTACTATTAACAATGAAATGTATACACTGAGAAAAATAAATCGTTGAAACAACTAATAATTGGTTTATTTAATCGTTTTTGAGTGTTAAATACCAACAATTTGTTTACAATGTCAACGTAATAAACTGAAAATGTTAAATTTTCAAAGTTAAAATGGTATTTTAAAATATTTGATGTAACTACCAAGTTTATATTTTATTGAACTATCTGATTATGTTGTTTTAATAGCTGAACTTACTTATAGTAATGACGAACAATAATTAATTTAACTTCTTTAAGCTATTTTTTTAAATATTTTTTAATGTTGTAGAAATAACCGCAAAGTACTAAAGCGAAAGTTTTACTTTTTTATATTAATCACTGAAAATATATTGAAACAATTTATTATTGCATTTTGAAACAATAAAACCAAATATTTATTTTAAATAGAAATTTTATTGTATACAGGTACATGGCCACATCCTACAACTATAATTTGTTTTCATTTTGTATACGTAAACAAATGATCAGTACATAATAGGAATGTATACATAATTTACGAACTTGTAACTGTCACTAAAATGCATCAAGTATATTTACATGCAAGCTTACTAGTAGTTATATTACCAATATTGTAAGTTCAATTCAACAGCTTTGGTTAAGTTTTATGTCAAATTTGCCAGACAATTTAAATAGAGCCAATCATTGCAGAATGATTTGTTTAAATTGTTTAACAAATTTGACGTTAATTTATCAATGTGTCATATGGGCTTAAAAAAATTAGAGTATACTAAAATTACAATATCGGTGGTAATAACTATGGTCGGACCAAGATAGAGGGTCATATGTGAACTGTTATAAACGCTGTGAACTTATATAGCCAAAGCAAGACAGGCCTAAGGTATTACACTATTCGTCTCTCTGCTTCCAAGACGCGTCTGAGTGCCTTCATGTGGCGGCTTTGTTTGTACTAAGCTGGCATGTCGTGGCTAAAGACTTGCACAAGGAATAACGGGGTCAGGGTTGAGCGATTAGCTCAACACTGTAATACCGTAAGCACTAGTCTGGATATATTCCTAGATGAGCGGAGTCCCTGGTTTAACCGTCTGGGTTAGGTGAAAATAACCACTTAATACTAATACTAATCCTAAGTTATCATGCGCAGCGAAGGGATGTATAGGTGAGAAGTAGATTCCCTCTAACCGATCAACCTCGGGACACCAGATGCAACCCTTTTGCACTAAGTCGCCTTGTTCCTCTAATCAGACTCTGGAGGAAGCGGCAGTATATTTCCTGAAGACTCGTGGGAGCAATGATGGATCCATTATCAGAACAACTTTTTACTGAATTAGAGGGCGTTGCCTCGGCAGAACCTCTAATATCCAACGAAGGGGCTTCGACAACCTCTACACGTCGGGCTGCTGAAATAGAGCAGATGGCTGCTCATTTCAGCAAGCTCACTATACCTCATCTAAGATATAAGCTGTCTGGAGCGCAAAGGAGAAAACTCAAGAGGGCGAAAGCGGGTAATGGTCAGACTAAAGCGAGCTCTTCGCAGGTCACCACTACTATAGAATCTAAGGTGGTAGGAAATAAGAAACCCAAAAGTAAACCTGCGCCTACTAAACGCCCGCAATGAGTAGGTAACACATCACCTGATGCCAAAGCGCCTCAGAAAAGAACTCGTCAATAAGATTAAGCAAATGTTTTATACCAGTCCTCGCTCAGGGTGACCATTCACTTGGATGGCTAAGTCTGAGACGGTGATCTCTGCAGAACAGAAGTAGAATGTAACCAATAAAATTGTGGAAGAGTTGGATAGGGAATGAATTCCTCGCTTCCATAGCACACAGCTTATACAGAGAGCCATTATGGCAACCTGTGCGGATAAGCTGAGTAGAGAGTAGATTTTAAAGGTCGCGCCTACCCTAATCTTAAAGAAGGGACAGAAACTCGCTGCGGTGGTGTATTCTGCACCCCCTAAGCTCAGCAAAGTTTCAGTTTGGATACCGAGACCACACGAGGATACCGAACCCTTAGTGGGACGCCTGACTATGCAAAATCTTGGCTTGAGACCTAAAGTGTGGAAGGTCTATGAACCGAGGATACAAGATTCCCCTCAGGGATCGAGCTAATTCTGAGTATTAAGAAATTCTCTCTGAAGGTCGTTAAATCTTACAGTTTCGCACCGTTCCTTTTTTTGGGATGAGTAGCCTTCTGGTTGCTCGATACCAAGGTTACGGATACAGAGGAGGGTTCTTCACATTTCTAATATCAGTGACGAAACCCCAACTGGAACAAATTAACTTGTAGCACTGCAAAACGGCCAGAAACCTTTTTAGTAAAAAGCTAACAGTAAACTCCATACAAATAGTACACATACAAGAACCATGGTGTCACCATGAGTCTGTTGCGGGCATTAGTAACAATAAGGGTCATGTTTTTCAATGTACCTCTATTTCAAATCCTAGAGCTTGCATTTATGTTGCTAGCAACGTTCTCTCCAGTCCTCTGAAACAATTTTGTAGCAGGGACCTAGTTGCAGTAACTGTATATTTGATTACGCAAGAGGGCACTAAAAAGCTAATGATTTTCTCTGCCTATCTTGCATTTGATTCAACAGACTCACCTTCATCTAAGAAGTTAAGAGATCTAATTTAATTCTGTAAAGAAAACTAAAAGAAGGCCCCTATTGGATGTGATAGTAATACCTACCACATTGAGTGGGTCAGCACCAACAACAATGAAAGACGGATTCATTTGTTAGAATACCTCACTACGACCAATCTTCACATTGCCAATTAAGGTAATGAACCCACGTTTCTCACAGCCAGAAGGAAGGAGGTATTCAATATCATACTTTGTTTTTCTGACATCGTACAAGCAATTACCAGGTGGAGGGTCTCCCAAGTACCTTCCAAATGGAACTTAACTAAATCTCATAACCTCACCAAGGGAGGGACCCAGCGCTCACTGATTGAAACTCCTACAGAGATTCGCTCAGTGCGTATGTGGATATACTCCCTGGTCAGATTAGTGACTCAATAGACTTAGAACTAGCTATAGATCGCTTGAAGACTGTGCTGATCAAGTCATTTGAGGAGAGCTGTCTTGTGCGGTCTTCTCCTACGCGAACAACAGTTCCATGCTGGGATCACACCTTGAAAATTCTCCGGAAAGAAACCAGACGTCCCTATAACAGGGCCGGAAAGACCAACTCAGTCGCTGACTGGGAGGCCTTTGGTATCTGCCAGAGAAATTATAAATCGGCAATTCGCAGTAATGAGGAAATCTTGGAAATCTTTCTGTGAGGGCATTGAGTCTCTGCCCCAGACAGAGAGATTACACAGCGCCCTCAAACGTGACCCTAAATGCAAATTGGGATCTTCAAAACTCCCACCAGGCTATTATACTACCTCAGAGGAGGAAATATTAAAGTTACTGATTAACACTCATTTCCCAGGAGCTAAATCAGATAATGTATTGGCGGACCATAATAACGTCCAAAGAACCTGTAGCTCTAGATGGAGGTTTGCCACTACAGTGTTAACCTTACTTAAAGTAAGGTGGGCTATAAATAGCTTTAAAACTTAAAAATAACCAGACAGTAGTGATATATATATCCTGTTTTATTTCGAGAGGGAATTGATATTTTTGATTGTTATCTCTTAAAACTGTTCACGGTCATCTTGGTACTAAGCTATGTTCCACAAGCTTGAATTCAATCCAGGGTGATCTTCTTACTCAAAACCACTAGACATCTTACGAGGAAGCCAAACCATTTCACCCAATCAGCTTTACATCCTTCCTACTGAAAGGAATGGAAAAGGTGATTGCGGAATACATACGTATTGTGGTATTGAAGGAGTCCCCTCTGCATTATCACCAGCATGTCTACCAACTAGGCAAGCCTGTAGAGCAAGTCACACACGAGTTTGTTTATAAGATCGAAAAAGTGCTGGCTCACAAACAAACAAGCTTGGGACTTTTTCCTAGATATAGAAGGGGCATTTGACAATGTTACATTCGGCTCTATACACTGAACTGCCTCTTATCATTGTGCATATCCCAACATTCTGTTGAGGATAAGAAACTTGCTCGAGAACAGGACCTATACAGCTACCCTAAATCTCAGTAATATAGCGGCCGCGACCACAAAGACTGTCCACAAGGTGGTATTATATCACTGCTATTATAGAATTTATTAAGTGGCGACCTATTGAAGGCACTCAATTCTAAATCATTTTTGCTGAAGGTTATGCAGATGACATATATCACTGGAAAATTTGAATCTATCGCTAGGGACATCGCCCAAGATGCCCTAAACATAGTTACTAGCTGGACCGACCTCCACAAGCGGATCATCAATCCCAGCAAAACAGGTTGTGTCCTTTACCAGAAGAAGGACTCCTATTCAACGACCTCTCTTTAGCAAACAAAAAACATATGTTAGCATTCTAATTTTGAATATTTGGGCGTAACTCTTGGCTAAAGAATAACATGGAAATACCACATACTGGAAAGAGTAAAGAAAGTGATGGCGATCTTTTAAATATGCCGCCGCACTTATGGGGTTACATGGGGCTTGACTCCCAAAGCGGTACATCAAATGTATACGGCGGTGATCAGACCAGCCTTAACTTATGCAGCACTTTTTTGGTTGCCGGGGATTAGGAGCCAAAGCAACTACACCTACATCATTAAAATACAAAGTATGGGATGCTTAGGAATCTGTAACGCCCTAAGAACCAAACCAACTGCAGCTCTGGAAGTGTTGCTTTATCTGCTTTTCTTGTGCCTTTTGATACGAACGGAGGCATAATAGCTGCATCCAGACTGCTGAAATCCGAGCGATAGCGTGGTGAAGGCTACCACTGGGGGCACACTTCAATCACTGATAGCTTACCGAGCTTATGCTGGGATGCGGGTGATCGTGTACCCCAGTTAGCGCCTTGAACACTCTATTTTCTACAGTAATCCCTAGCATGTGGATTAATGATGCTCAGAAACTACACTAAGGCCTAATCTGGTTTACGGATAGGTCAAAGCCGAGTAGCTCTTCTGCAGCAAGTATTTTCACCTAATCTCACAAAATGGAAGTAACCATTTCATTACGGCACTACGCTTCTGTGTTTCAGGCTGAAATATACGCATTTAAAGTATGCAAAATTGTTCACAGATTTTTTTTAAAGTGCACATCAGGGGTAACGTCATCAGTTTTTTGATGTTTCGTTGTGTGGCCGTAAATACATTGCACTTCGAGTTTTGTACGGTTTTTAATAGATCCCTCAACAGCTTGCAGTATTAGCATTCATTCCAATTGCAAGCGCTTTGTCGTGTGCTATCTTGAAGTTGCATTCTAGCGGATTTAGCATCATCGACTGCCTTCGCAATACCATTAGCGTCACTAATTTAAGCTTCCTACGGCCTGTAACGCAGAAAATAAAGAAATCAGCGAAATAACTATACCCTTTTTCGCTAAAAACCCTAGAGAGAGTTAGGTAGCTCTTTTACTCTCTATAAATTAAAGTAAAATACTTGTTACCATGGCAACTGTAATATTATGAAATCTATAATACAAACCAGAAGGTTGACATGATGTCAAGTCTAAAGCTCATTTTTCTGTTATATTTTAATCGTTCAGGTATAAAAAGTTTGTATGCACCACTGGAGTAAAATTACCCTTCCCTCGTCTAAACTTATATCATCACTCGGTAATAATCTTTTGTGATCGGAAAAATATGTTATTATTTTACTCCCTTGATACCTAAATATCACAAGTTGTTTTAATTTAATGTTTATAATAAACATTCTGCAATTGATGTGACCTTAACGTGTTTCATTAAGTATGTAGATAGGTGGCTGACGTTTACTTGACTTTGTTCCCGAGACCAACAACGAATTTTTAGATTAATCTGCTTGTTAGTTAGTTCATCGAGTAACAAACCAAGAACTGAAGCTAAATTTTTTATATCAGGTAAAATAGAATGAAGATGTAAACCAGTGGCGTTTATTTCATACAACATTTTGCCTCGGCTCATCTGGAATTTAGCAGTTATTTATCTGTCAAGAAACATTGCCCTCCCTTCCCCCAAATCCCTATAAAATAATTTGAATCTGCAGTTTTTCTTAAGATCCATACGAATTTTACTTTTGTTACATCATTTCTTTCCATCATATTTAAAATGAACTTGCAACATCAGATTTCAAAGATTTAAGATATTTCAAAGAGATAGTGGATTGAACGGTTTGTGAAAAAACACTTAAATAACACTGAATAATGCCTTTGTAGAAGAAAAATTAAGTTTGGTTTCAAAATCGTGTGAAGTTATTTGAATCCTCGATTATTGCACTGTGTAGATTTATTGTAATACAGCGTGTTTTTGTGTTCTATTTACAGTTTGAAGAGGGCGCTGTTTTGCGCGAGAGAGTGGTAGAAGAGTGAGAATAGTCTCGTTGTGTTTCACTGCCCCAACCATTCAGTTGACAACATGGATCGGCGGAGTGCGCTTGCAGTGGAAATGTTTTTAAAAAATGGCGATTCTGCGACTGTAGCTCAAAGACGATTCTGTACGCGCTTCAATGTCGGGCGTCACGACTGTGTTCCTTCGATGCCTGCCATATTGAAATGGGTCAGCATCTTCACAACAAGCGGACCTCAAATGAAAAAGCACAAGCTCAACATTCTATGCGTACACCTGAAAATGTGGAACGTATACCCAGACAGTGGAGGTCAGTCTAACGCGTTCACTACGGAGGCAAGCAGCTGTACAGACAATGTCCTATTCATCCGTTTGCAGGATTCTGAAGCAGTTGAATTTCCACCCTTACAAACTAGCAATCAGACAATAGTTGTTGTCTTGTGATTACGTGATCAGAATGGAATTTGCTCAAACAATGCTTGAAATGTTGACAGAAGGCATGGTTATCCTAACCAGTGACGAAGCTCACTTCCACCTATCCGGTTTTGTTAATGAACAAAACTTTACGTACTGGGCATCACTAAACCCACGGCCATGAATGACCCTTGCATTGTGAACGAGTAATTCCATGGTGTGCTGCTGGAAGTGTTGGTGTAATTGGACCTTATTTTTTTGAGGATGAGCGTGATGTAGCGGTTACCGTTAACTCTGCCGATTACGTGGAAACGATTAGATATTTCTTATACTTGAGCTGTGGCGAAGACGCATAAATAGACAAAGAATATGGTTGCAACAATATGGGGCGACTACACACACATCAAGAGTGTCAATAACTAAAGTGCGCCATCTTTTTCCCGAACATGTCATTTCTTTGCGAGATGATGTTTCCTGCCCCCCTCAATCCCCTGACTTGTCGCCATGCGATTATTTTCTTTGGGTATACATCAAAACAAAAGTTTACATCAACAGGCCGAGGACTGTACCAGAACTAAAGAAGACGATTCAGCCAGAGGTTCCATCTATCCCTCGACAAATGATTGAGGTGATGTTGAACTTTCAAGAGAGGCTCGAAGAGTGCATGCGCCGAAATGGGCATCATTTGTAGGATGTCATTTTTAAAACCTAAATCTCAATTTTTGATTATTTAATGGCAAGTCTTTATGAACACGTTTTATTACTAAAGTTTTGAAAAATATTTGTATGTGCATTTTTCTTAAAGCCATGAAACTGTAAATAAAACCCTGAAACATCCCGTATTTGCATTATAGTTAGTATTTACTTTTATTTTATTTACACGATAGTCTCACAATAATACCGTCAGAGTTTATCTCTTTAAGTCCATCCTTTGTACCCTGGGTTTTCTTTGCTATATTACTACTTAAATTTCTTCTATTAAAGCTTAAAAATATTGGAAGTTGAAACGAGTGGATGCTTGCTTTGAATAATTTCCCAGAATCGGATATAATTCGATATGTTAACAGATGTCTCCCACTGGGAAAGTCATTATTTAATTTATACTTTTCAAATTTGAAAGTTGTCTCCTAATAAATTTTGAATTTATTAGTAACAAAAGAACAATGACATTTTTGAAGAAACCTTTGCCATATCGAAAAACTGGAAGTTGCAGAGAATGAATGCTCATTTCTAAGAATTTCTCTAAATCGGATATAATTCGTTATGTTAACAAATGTTTTTCCACTAGAGAAACCATTGTTCAATTTATGTTTTCTAGTTTACCTAATGCATTTGAATTTATTGCTAATGAAGGAACAATAACATTTTTAAAGAAACGTCAAACCTACTGAAAAATAATTGATTTAAACTTCACTTCACATGGTGTAATCAAAATTGTATTATCTTGAATTATTTTTTAGCCCTTTCGTTAATCTATTACCATTAAAATCAGTACTACTCTAAAGAAATTTCCATTATATATACTTTTCTATTCAAAAACAATCGGTAGAGGTTATTTCCAGTTATTGTCGATGAAACGATTGCCGAAATTTACTTTGAAAATCCGCCATATTGAAAAATATCACCATAAATAAGTTATGCCACACCTAAATATATTCTTTCACATAGTTTAATCAAAAATACATGTGTTCTCTGCTTCCCCATCCCATTCAATTGCTTTTACCGATTACCATCAAAGCGTTGTAACTCCAAAGAATCTCATCTAGTTTGTACCCACCACATTTGGGAACACTTCGTTAAGTCGTTCTTAAGTTATCGTGGACGGACAAGCAACTAGACAGAAATCACGATCAAATTTGAGTGAATGTGTTTAGAGAACATTAAAACGTAATTTTTGTTCATTTCATGTCAAACACCTTCTTATGTTTGTATCACTCTATATAATACATCGAAGTTAATTAATATATGCTTAGGTAAATTATAATTATTAACCTTTTTGAATGCACCTCGTATGCTTTGTAACCTGTAACCTTGAACATCATCATCTTAATTTAAAATAAATCAATTCTTGGTATTTAGTATAATAAGACATCTTATTTTTAATTCCGTCATTTCCAAAAGTATTTTAAATCATTTTAATATAAAAAACAAAATCCTAGTTGTTGCCGCATAATAAGAAAATCCTATGTTAATTATTTATTTCAGTTTTGTTGAGAATAATTTCAAATAAGAATTAGTATTTTAAAACTGTTAAATAATGTTCCTATAAAATTTACAAATATGACGCAATTCAGTAATTCTCAGTACAATGCATGATATCAGCGTTGTTACTAGGTCAAATTCGTTGACGCGTGATTTTTGGTACCTCGATTACGCGACCCACACCATTGGTTATTCAGAAATACAATTTTATGATTGGATAGTTTTTTTGTGAGTGAGCAGTTTCCGTTTCCGTTTTTGTTCTGTTAGCGTCCCTTGGAGACTAAAAGGGAATTGGTTCTGGAATCATAGTTGAGTTCGGTCATTTTTTAAGTTTGGTTAAGAATTTTAGAAGAAAAGTTCTTTTAATTATGTAAAATCTTCAAATCAATTGTGCAGTGTTTCTTTCTTATAGTTATCGATGATTGCGTAAAGAATTTATCGATTCATCCCATTATTGGGGAACTATTTATGGAAGCACATTTTTGCACATTGTCTACCGTTGGTTGAATGGTAATCCGTCTACGGAAATTATAAATGAAGTAAACAAGTTGTAAAGACAAGCTTTTCTAAATATTAAAAACTTAACATCATATAACGGTACGTAAGTAAATTTTCATTGCTTATCTAAAGCAACTCCGGAAGTCAACTTCAATAGATCGTTGCACTAATTTTTTTTAGAACATGTGATTGAAAAAGAGAATCATTAACATTTAGGCAGTGTTATATGGAATTGTGAATAAGTTCTTTTGTTTTGTGCCGTCACACATTTGGCATTATAGAGCATTTGATTACTTGACATTTGGCATTCTTAATGTAATTTTATGAATAGTTGTATTCTTATGTAAAATTATCACATATACAGGGTAACTCGTTTATATCAGGTCAACTTTGTTTTCAAATAGCTGATACCTGTCATTAACATGATCTTCAGTTAAATTAGTTTAACTTTGTAGAGTAACCATATATTTTTTAGCGCGGGCCCCCACCGTAACCTATAATTATTAAATACATTGTTCAATACTAACATTAGTAACCTATTTGATTGATACCATCTAGGACGTATCAAATTAATTTAAGATTTTGTGACATTTGTTTTTATTCATTACAGTTATTGTTAATTTATTTCGTATCTTTTTATTTTTAGAATAGTTGTGAATTTATTTTCAGATCTGTAATGTGTACCTAAGTGTAAGTAGCGATTTTTAGAATTTAGTAAATAGACGTTATGTAAATACGTAGCCTGATAGTAGATGTAGTAGGCCGGTTCTGGCACCTCACCTCCTCACCTCTAGCATTATAGCCTGGTAATATAGTTATATCTCTCTAACACATGGGCTTATATGGC
>JAHWXV010455730.1:0-28023 GCA_024586415.1 Phrixothrix hirtus
TAAAAAATGTGTTTAAATGTAAAGACAACTTAAGCAATTATTTATTGACATTTTTTAATTTTACACCTAAAAATAGATTTTCATTTCTGAAATTGCATGATATTATCCTACGCTTAAAATAAAAATATTTTAAACACTTTGACACGTTTTAGATTTTTCTAGGTGGTTTTTTAACAGTATTCAGGGGAATGGCATAATAATTTGCCCAATTCCACTTAAAATAATCAAACATTGTGGTATACGTATTTTAATTAAAAAAAAGTGGCACTAGAGAAATATTGTAACAAAAACAATCTTATTGATCAGACTTAATGTAATTAATTAGCTAACGTTTTAAAACTTTCAAAACAGTTTTTCCTAACATTTTCTTCGGATACATTCTTAATTACTTAAATGGCCAATTAGATTGTCTTAAAAATTTCTGCTGCATTATTACAAATTCCTTTAGTATCATTTTTGTGAAATTGCATTCGAAACTACAAATAATTAAAAATGTGAAAAGTATGTTAATTCGCTTACAGATTTATTTCTCTTAATCTAATTTTTCATTTTACAGTTTTTAAATCCATATTAACTGAATCATACATCCGTAAGTACTTCATTATTATAGACTTGTGCACAAATTTATTAACATAAAAGCACCAATCAGTTAAACATGGAGTAGATGGGTACAATTTGCGATTTAGTTTTTATTATTAAAACATTGGTTAGACAACTAAATGCATCTAATAACTGACGTAAATTGGTATAACTTCCTTTATCAAAATATGGGTCACTGGCATTTACAAAGGTGTATAATTATACAGTCTTGTTTTTATGCGTCTGCTTCGAAAGCTAAAATAAACACGTACAATTCTGCTCTACTATGGAAATGTTTATTTAGTAAGTAACATTCACTCGATTATATTTGTATATTTGAAGGCATGTGCACAGTCGACTCGTCATTATTAAAAAAAAGAAATTTTTAGTATTCGTATTGCTTTTAATTTTACGGTTATAGGGATATCTATATGGCCTACTTTCATCCCTAAATAGGAATATCATATTATCTGAAACACCCTGTATCTTTGTTTTTCAAAAATACTCGATTTTATTCTAATAAGGCATTTGTGAGCGCAGAAAGATAGTTTTTAACAAGTTATACTTTCAAGTTATCGCGTTTCTATCTAATTTTGTTAAATTACATCCCCATTTTTTTTACAAATTTGAATAGACTTGTTTACTAGTTGAGCGATGGTGTGAAAAATTTGGTACATAACATGACAATATCTTTGAGAAAAATACTTACCAAGTTTAATCAAATCAATATATATTTTCAACAAAAATATTATTAAAATTTGGGAACTAAACCAAATAGTTGGAAATAAAACCAATTTCTGAATTGGTAAAATTTCTCTCTGGTCAACAAGATATGTAAAATGTTGAGAAATTTAGTATTAAAGCTAAGGCATGGGTATTGCAACCCTAGTTAATGCTTAGCAAGTAATCATATAATAACAATTTGTAAATTGTAATGTTGTAGTTCGAAGTAACAAGTTATTGGTTTCAGTCAAATTTGCACCTGTTCTCAACTTTTTGAAATAAAAGTAGGTAGGTCTAATTTAACAAATTTAACTACTTGACGAATAGAAATTTATTTATTATTGGATACGGCGATAGATTTCATTACTGTCCCATCAGGGCGTGTGCGACTTGTTTAGTCAAGAGTATCCTAATAGGGATCTGTTTGTTGGCTGCGACGATTTAATTGATTTATTAACAACTATGTATGGATGATGGAGTGGTTTATTTATTTTGAATTGGCGGTATTCGCCCAAACAAACTTCGGTATTTCGTAGCATCACTGTTGCTCGAGGACAGCTATAACTAGCACGGCTATTTACCTTTGCACCTGTCAAGGGCTTTCCTAAATTCAAGCTTTTGCAAGTCTCTCGAATAAATACAAATGATTACAAAATAATACCTTATCGTTTTCAAAATAAACGTACACGATAATTTAATCATTTGTGGACACTATTGGCATATCTATGTGCATAAGACAAAGTGGTGCTATCTCACCATGTATATTAAAATAGAAATTAAAATTTAGGTCATATACGAGTAACACATAAGAAAATAAATCAATAAATAAATTTTCAGGAGCAGCTTTAAAATATTTACAAGTAAATGCTCATTAATACTTTGGTCAGTCTAAATATTACATAATATCTTAAAATAATTAGTCCAAAGAAAGGTGTATTCGGTTTCTACCTGGATTTGAATAAAGAAGTTATGAATGAGTAGCAAAAATTGTGCACCTCTATTTAGAATATAATAAATGCAATTTATCTTAATATTTTTAAATTGAATGCCTTTTAATTTATTGCTATCGCGTTGTCGTTCCCGGATAGACAATTACTTTTGAATCTAGAACTAACCTTACTGTACTTTGTAGTGAAATCTTTTTCTGATGAGTTGAATTTAAACATATTTGATAATTTCGTGTCGTATTGTAATTGACTATTGAATTTAGCGTGGACTTAAGCTCCCGGCGTTCGTGGGTGTAACAGTTTAATGGTTAATTGTTGCTTCTCTAAATTAATTTGTGAGAATGACTGGATCACCGGGTTTCCGACTGATTTAATTTGGTTGAATAATTGCACTGTAACTTGGCGATGTTTCATCAATTCTAGCTAATCAAGAAAAACGCTAATTTTAAGTTGTTTTGGGTTTATATAATCTTTTCACAGTCGGTTTATCCAATAAGGCTGCTTGATTTTTGAAGTTAAACCAATGAATTTAAATTTAATTTTCGGTTAGCGATTGTCAAGGCTTCCATGTTAATTTGCAAAAATCGTGTCGATTTGTGAATTCCTAGCATAATTCTTAACTTACGTATGTCTAATGCAAATTTAGTAAATTTGCTTGCAAATCTTAAATATGCTATCTACAGAGATGATCACGCATTTATTTTGTCCTTTTCCTTACTTTAGCAAATCTGTCGTTTTGTATAATTTTAACAACCTAGCCTAAAGAGATGTTGCAACTAGCTCATTTACATTCAATGTCTTTCACCTTAATTATTTCTAAGATTTTTATGTGTACACTTTTACTTTACTTATGCGTGTTAGTGCGTTGGTGCTTGGCAGAGGCCGATCGAACATAGACAAGAAGACTAATATAAATATTTTCCGGGAAGCTGAAGAAATCCTTCGACTAGACAATTAATGTTGAATAATAATACCGATCATTCGATTGTAGTTAAGTTACTTATACGTTATAAATGCCATCCTTATAAGGTGCACTTAATACAGAAATTAAATCAAGATGATACAGACCATCGGTAACAATTTTGTGAACACTTCATGTTACGCTGTGATAGCGATCTTAATTTTTTCAATAAGATTATCTTTTCCGACAAAGCTACTTTCTACTCTATCGGGGTTGTTAATCGTCATAACTGCAACTATTGTGCACGAAAAAATCATCATTGGACCTAAGAGTCTCACAGAAATGGTTAATGTATGGACCGCAATAATAAGAGATCATCCTCTAGAACCTTAGTTTTTTTGAAGGAAATTTGATTTCTACCAAATATTAGGATTTACTGAGATTTGATTTGGTACCACCTTTAGCAGTTATTTTTCCAAATAATAAAGACCCCGATTTGCTCCATCAGCACATCTTGTTTCAATCTCCTCATTTTGGAGCAGAAGAACGTCAGTTTAATGATCTTGCGTAGTTTAGCCGATGGATTGGACGATGAGAACCTACCCTTATTCTGTGGAGAAACGTAAAATAAACAATTCAAATACATAGACCTAAAAATTTAGAAGTTTTGAAACATCGCAATCGAATGGAAATGTAAAACATCACCCCACAAATTATACAATATGCAGCGCAAAGCTGTTATACACGAATAAGGTACTGCCAAATAGTAAATTGTAAAGAATTTGAAAATTTTTGTTAAATTTTATGAAGGTTTTTTTTGTTTCTTTTTTAATTTTAAATTTTATTTTTGTTGACAATAAATGTTGATGTTATTAAACTTCGTAAGTGTTCTCCTCGACAAAATTGTTACGTAAGGTACCAAATTTTTAACACCATAACTCGGCAAGTTAACAAAATAAGTCTATCAAAATCTTTACAAAAATTGAGGTTTAATTAAAAAAATGGATGAGGACGTCATAACTCGAGAACGTATCGCGTGAAAACCATTTTTCTGCGGTCACAAATGCCTAGAAAATAAAATCGACGTGTTCAAGTATTTTTCAAAAACAGAATTTGTAACAAGATTATAAATTTTGTTCCAAACGTTATTACCACTCAGTATATGGATTTATTTGTCTAAAAGTAACGTTAACAAAGTAACCTTTACTTTACAAAATTTTAAAATAGTTTAACGTATTGTTGAAATTAGGTTATAATATATTTATATGGGTACATACTTTAATCATAAAATGTAATATCGTGGTTAAAAAATTTCATTTTAAATTATTGTAATTTTTAGTCAATTATTAAAATTTCCTGGGTATTGTATTTAACGGATATAAAGAACAAACGTTTCTAATTCAACGTTGGTTTTATAACCAACTTCCATTGATTAAAATTAATAACATCATTTGCTTTGAAAAGGATATAAACTTCGTTTATACACCGTTTTATTAAAATAAATCATTTAATCCATAAGTCAGATTTCTTACATACATATAATCTGTCGTGACCATTCACGATACGATGCCGTGCCTGTCTGCAAGGAGCCTTAGTGATAATTAAAAGTTAGTTTTTTAGAGAAAAACGTTAAACAGTACCATCGAACTTTATTCTAAAACAAAATATGTAACCATAAAAACGTTGGTACTTTTATTATATGTTTATATAACGAACGAATAAATATATATTCAGTAACAAGTAAATAATAATCAAATAAAGTTTTCCCAAAATATTTACTATCGAATCCTATATGTTTCGGTCCTTAAAACTTAGACCATAATCTTGTTAAAATACGACACACGCCTTACTGTATTTCTTATTGAATCTAATATGTA
Source organism: Phrixothrix hirtus (assembly GCA_024586415.1). Classification (NCBI taxonomy): domain Eukaryota; kingdom Metazoa; phylum Arthropoda; class Insecta; order Coleoptera; family Phengodidae; genus Phrixothrix; species Phrixothrix hirtus. Next base: position 5,028 of record JAHWXV010455730.1, read on the forward strand.
GTAATTTTAACATTTTAATTACCATTTACATTATTTTATTTATTTATTCCCTGATGATGGTCTAAGTTTTAAAGACCGAAACATATGTAAGATTCGATATTAAATATTGTGAGAAAACTTGGTTTGGTTATTATTTACTTGTTATAAATTTGTTTCCTATTTAAGTTGATGGATTTTAATAAGTATATTCAGTAATGTTTGTATTATTAAGCCTTCAAACAGGCAATCTCTTTAATCTCGTATATTTAATAAATTCATCGTTTACATTTATCTAGAATGTATCTTATAAAATTTAACCGAAGTTAGTATTATACATTTATTTCTTAACTATTGTTGTTTAAGAGGATTACCTGCGATACCATCAAAATTAAAACAAATACACGAGATTGTATCCTACGTTATAACTTCCTTTTTTGTCCGAACTATTAAAAGTATCACAAACATTTAGTACTAATCAACCTCTCTGTTATTAGATATACACTAGCACTGGAATCTCCTATCTACCTCTAGCTCGTTTTAAACCATACATTGAGTAGAAAATACTCAGCAACATTAGATTTAATAAATAATAGGTCGAAATTTATAATCCGGAAATTCTAAATTAATATATACGGGAATAATTATATAAAACAGCTATTAGTTATCACTTTTATTGGAAAGACACGAATATTGCTTTATTCTACAACTGTTATAAAATAGCATATAAAGTATTCATTAAAACGTGACATCTCAATTTTTATTTGTTTAAATTTTAAATGCAAAAGTTTTGCATTTTTAATTGCCGTAACAGTTTTTGTAAGCCATTTTTTTAAATTTTTGTGATACTTCAATTAAAGGATTTTTTGAAAGGTAAATTTTGTTTCTATTTTATTCTTATTTCTTTGCATTATTTTTATGTCGTGCAGAAAATTTTAAACTAGAATGAAGTTACAGGTAATCTCTTTAATAACGTCTTAATAAAAAAATCTGGACTAATATGGATCACTTGCCCTAACTTTGCTGGTATATAATGCATTAATAGAAAAATAAATTGTACGAAAAGCATACATAATCGTATATATTAGTATAAAAAAATAGAGTATAACACAATAAACTATAGTCCAACTAGTTTTCAAATTTAAAATTAAATGATAATTTTAATCTTATTTAATGTGTCAAAATAAATTATTATAGAAGAACAACTTGCAATCTTGGCTCTCGAATTTTAATTATTTTTGTTTAATTTTTAAATTTTATAAATATTTCTTAAATAAAGACAAGTTTTGGATGCAATCCAAAAATTTGAAGTTAAATTTATAATGCTTTACATTAAATTATCTACACCATTATTATAGTTGGTCTTCGAACATATAAGGGCATAAAAATCAGGTATCCATTTTTCCGTATATGTGTATGAAAAATAATAGGAAATAGAAAACTAGCACTACTAAAATAGTTTAGATGACGGCAGTGTTTAGTGGCCCGGGCAATGATATATTGCGACAGGTGGAATGTATACATTTAAATAAATAATCTAACTCCCGCTATATTCTAAACGCTTGTAGCTGGCTAGAAAAATTAGGCGAACGATTTTAGTATTAGCCTATATTGATAATTACTATACAAATACAATTACATTCTAAATGCTTGTGTTCCTTTAAAAAGAAGCATAAATGTAACATTAATTTTCTATTGCGAAATTATTATTCTCCACCAAAAAAATTCTGATTAAAATAGATAATTTAAATATAAAATTTAAGAGCAGATGTAAAAGAACTGTATTTTTAAAGCCGATGACAAGTATATTTAGCATTTGAAATGCAGCAGTTCTTTACTTAAGTACAATAATTTTTAGTTACTTAGATTTCAGTAAATTGTTGTAACTATTTTTGATAAATTTACATATATTTTATAAAATATACTAGATTATTTAAAGATTATTTTTAAACGGCTGTCAAAATATTGAAACGATAATTGTATATTTTAAGTGTCAAATAGTGCATAGTATAATGCAATTAAGGAACAATTATAACAGTTCTAATTATTTATTCAAAAACCAAATTATGACTTATTAATTAATAATTTATAAGATATTAAATTTAATAACGGAAATTAACTATGCCCAACAATTATCTAAATGTTTCTGTCACAAATTAAAAGTGTTATAAAAATATATATTGCCATAAATCAACATTGTAATTTATATTATTAATGTTTAATTTTATAAGGCAGGGAGCCAATTTTCCAAGCAGAACTAAAGGAGCACTTTGTAGACATACTTAATTACTATAAAATTTGCTTATCCACATGTAAGAGTACTTTAAAGATCTAAGCATCCTTAGATAATTTTCTATTTAAAAAGATAATTAATAGTTATATTTAAACGTTCTCTTTAAAATTTATTGTTCTAGGTATGTAGTAACGTTACCCTTTTCGTTGAGACATTTAAGGATGTAATTTAATTAGTGAATTAATAAATCAAGCTCTGGAAGTTAAAAGCTGTTTAATACTAACTTAAATTACATACCTTAGAGAACACGTATGGTTAAAAGCAGATACTAAAGTGAAAACTAACTGGAAGACAATGAAATTTTAACCTCCGGTTTCTCGAAAAATTCAGCTGGGTCCCGCCTTCTAGGCAAGTGGTGCTCAAAAATACTTAGTGTCTTTCGTGAATTTTCGATTGTTCTCGTAGTAAATTTTTTAAAGTTTATTAAGTAACTTAAATTACAAATATAAAACTATTTAACAATTTGCTTGCGTTCACTTTAATGCTTAAATAACTATTGAGAATTTTAGAATGTCTACAGAAAATTACTAAATTTAACTGAAATGAAAATAGCTATATTAAATACCGTTATCGGTCTTGGGGGAGGCAAACTGCTATGCATGCATACTAATTACATTCTACACTTATAACAGTATAACAATCAAATTTGGAAATACTAAGTACCAATTTTAATTTTTAGTAAACGCCAACTTACTTATAACCAATTTTTGAAAATATGTTTCAGCGTGCCAAATTCTAAAAACAATAAAAAAGTGTTTTAAATACAACTATGCTAACATTTTTTTTTAAATAGATCACTTGTTAGGTATAACGTAGTACATTTTTTAATTTTTCGTATTTTTTTAAATTCTTAATAGATTACAATATTAGGACTACCATAAAATAATGTCAGCAAATCGTTTTTTACATCACAAATATAATGAAATACAATTTTGAATGAAACAACACGGTAAGGCATTTTTAATTCGAAATTTATGTATTCTATATCACCAACTAAGAAAATTTAAAAACCTCCATACATAATCACTTGCACAATAGAACAATGGCAAAGAAAAAGTAGTCGATGAACGTTCCTTCCATTATATATAAATTAAAGAAATTAAATATTTTCTATTACATTTTTTTTCAAAATCACTTTTGATAGTTTCTAAATTTATACTTTTATTATGATGTATAATATTGTAATAATAGCATTTAAGAATTAATCTACATAAAATTAACAGAACCCATACTTCATGATCTCAAAAATTTAGTATTTTCCTTGGTTTTCGTAGTAATAACATTAAGCACAATTTATTCAAATATTTAATTCTTTAAAATTATTTGTATTTATTTAACTAAAAATGGACTAATAAGAATATTTAGTTGCAACAATAAAACGTACTTCCTTTTTATACTTACAGCCATACTTATTTTCTACGCGATATTTTTTTGATCGTGTATACACAGGTTTTGACTACATGACTCCTTCACGCTGGATAAATCAATGTAAATAACAAAAAACAATTAATTTAAAATGTTTAGTCGTTTCAAAAGGTATTAAAATGCAGTACATTTTTAAAAAATTAATAACTTAGTAGTGTATACAAGATGTCCTAGGAGTGCCTATGAAACTTCTTTACGAGTGCCTAACACATAACTATGAATTTTCTTTTACAGTCTGCAGCAGTTAAGACATTTAACGTTGAATTATGGGAAAACACGCTAAATTAAACTAACACAATAACTAGTTAAGAACTTGTACAGTCGTTACGATTACATATGTTTTACGTGATTACAGCAAACTAGTTTAGACTATAAATAGCGCTCCAAAAATGCAATTCTAAGTTGAAGAAGGAGCGAACTTCAAAATTCATAGAATACATACCTATAGATGATGTCGCATCTTTTATTAAATATTTGAAAAACCGAATTTCCAAATTTTTTTGTTGCAAGAAAATAGCAGGGATCATTTCAAAGCGAAAATCGTTCTCTTCGGTGATTACTTATTAAAAATTGAAATTTGTATAATTAATTTTGCGTTAGCTTGTTAAACTAGGGTAATAAACTTTCAAGTTATTTAAAGATTTTAAGGTAAATAGATAATTTGTAAAATAGCTGGCGTATTCAAAGTACTGTCAATTATAACTTTCAGATCGCAAAGAAATGGCTTTTATAACAAATTAAGATATAATTTAGATATGATTTTCATAAACAAGCGGCGACCGTATGGACTCTTAAAAAGTGAATTAAGAAGGTGTTTTTCTGAAAGTAATCTTAAAAGACACATTGATAAATTCGGCGTAGTCGATAATAAAAAGCTCTTATTTCGAATTTAAACTCGTTTTTTGTTTACTCCGTTTTTTCTATAGTTTGTGCTTTAGTTTTTTTATTATTTGTACAGTGCATCCACTTTTCTGGTAACCCTGAAAAACAGAATAATTTGGTAATTTGAGTACGAAATACTGTAAATTTAAATTTAAACGTTGCCCCTGTACAACTTTAGATAGCAGTTTGAAAGCCTATTATCCAAATGCACATATTACATAAATATATATATATATATATAAATAAATATAAATAAAACTGATACGGTGAAACTCGTTTGTACAAGAGAGACACTCTGTATATTTTGAGTCACACAGACATGACACGTTGGAAGGTAAAAAGTATATCAGAGCAAAAAATTTATTGTCAATTATCTAGCAATCCATGCGTAGTATATTTATTGGGATTGAATCTAGTGTGTTAGAAATAACAATTAATTACTTTTTGACATCTACAATGTTTGAGAAATAATTTACTACGATTTAAGTGCCGTTTAAATGAATGTCGGTATTTGAAGCGACTTACTTTGACTTTTGAAAAAGAAAAGTATCCCAGAACTACCGTTAGTTTGCCGAATTTAAGTGCAGTTGAAGTTTATTAATTAAAAAGACGCGCTAAAGAAGACTGAAAACTGCTCTTCCCCAAGAGAACGTCAAATATGTCCAACATATGATTACTCTGTATATATAATATAATCCATCAGACTTTAGGAATCGGGCACTCAGCAGTTTCGAAAGTGTTATACATGAAAAAAGTTATTTGTGGTTGGGATCCCTATAAGTTATTTCGTGATTTTGCCAGTTCTTAGATTACTGATTTTTCATTGTTTGTTAATTGCTGTTCGTTGATTGCTTTTAATTACTTGTTGTGTTAAGTGTGGAATATTAATTTACTGAACTTCCAAACATGCATTTCGTATTGGGCGAATATAGAATGAATTACGAACCAGTAACGCGAAGATATGCAAAAACATTTTCACATACTACGTTTTCTACTATAGATCATAGATTGGGAGTACTTTAAAAATTAATTCAGTGAATGCCGCTTGTCCTCGTCGACTGCATTTGAACGTGGAAAAATGTATCTTGAATTGCATTGGAGGAGAACCTAAAGAGAGCGTGCGCAGATTAGTAAGCTCCATAGTTCATAGGACAATAAGACACCAATCACTTAAACACTATCGCTTTTAACCCGTACAGCAATTGCAAGAAGACGATTTTGCGATTCAAGTGCAATTTTGTCAATGGCTTGTGGACGATCTTACACAACAGAATAATTTCTCAGAAAATATTCCTTTCGCCGATAAGTATTTTACCCATAAGGAGAAATGTAAATTTCCATATTATGCATGTTTGGAGCGAAAAAACTCCAAAAGTAACTTGTACAAACACATTCCAGCTGTAATTCTCTATTAACGTTTGAGCAGGCATTATTCGCAATTCTTTAATTGGCCCAGTTGAATTTCCACCTAGAATGAATGGTAACAACTATTTTGAGTTTATTAGAAACACTATAACACTATTTTTGGAAGGCATGCCATTGGAAACACGTCGAAATATCTGGTACATTCAAAATGGCATTCATCATACTTTGCCACTGCAGTCAGAGATCGCATCAACCAGAATTATCCTGACAGACAGATTAGTAGAGGAGTTGATACCCTGTCAAGTGACCAACTCGTTCTCTGAATATTAATGCTATTGATTTCTATTTTTGGGACAGCTTAAAAGATAACGGTAACGTTTACAATACGCGAGCAATTGTGGAGGTGCATAATGCCGAATTGTCATTAAATTATGCAAAATCTTGAAATCTTTCTGAACTAATGCTTGTATAAGATATAATGGTAGACAATTTGAGCTTTTAATTAAATAAGTAAGATTAAACTATTATTTCCCTATCCATTGTAATTCTATAAAATTATGTATGTCAGATAAGGAATCAATAGGCATTCAAAACAACTTAATTTTTTCGAAAAATTTTTAGGAATAATTTTGTTCCAAATTAGGCATTTTTTGCAATGGATTAACTTTTTACCAAAAGTTTGATCACACAAAATATTATAAATATTTGTGGATCACCTTAGTAATATAATTTCAGCATGCCTTGAATTTTGATGATTATTCTACCAAAAGGACCACCTATATTTGCTAAAATAGCACACCAAACGTCAACGAATTTCGTCAACTCGATTTGATACAATCAACAAGTAATAATTTTTTCTGCCATTTTTGAAAGCGTATATCTCGAAAACTAAGGATATTCCGTAAGTTTTTATTTGACAGATAGTCATCATTTCATCTGGACAATTTGCCGTTAAGCGTTGCCAGTGTAAGTTTGGAACATTCTGTGTATATATATATATACATTATGTGTTCAAGTTTCATGGGAATAAAAAACTTTATATGCATTTCTTACTTAATACTAAAATTTTATGAACTTTTTTTATTCTATAGGTGACAATTGTCCTTTGAGTATTAAATTTAAAAAGGGTCTTCCCATTTCATTCCTTACATAATAAAGATAAATTAGCAACAATATAATTAATAGACAGACCCTAAGTTGCTATTACAAATATACATTATATTATACTAAATGAAATTAAATTTAGCATTTACTCAATTGCGCCCTTAACAATTTTATCTTTTTTAGCAATGTCGATGAATATACTGAAAAGTTCGCAACAACCAGTTAACAAGTTTCACATATTTATGTGAAATAATAGGACTATTAAAAGAAACTTTACTATTCTGAATGAAACTATTCTCTTGATAATTACGTAAGTTTTGACAGCTACTAGAAATATTTAGAGAAACGTGTAAGTGGTTCAGTCGTTTATTTAAATGAAGGCGAAAAAATTGGCAAGACAAACATATGTTTCAGATAGAACAAAAACAACTTTTTAATGTTGTTAGTCAAAACACATAATCAAAAGTTAAATCGTGTTATTCAAGGATAAACTGATAAAAAAATGGTATTTAAATTTATCTAGTTCGTTAGCTCTTTTTCGAATACGCGCGTATATTGGAGGGGCCAATATATAGATAGCAAGTTGAAAATGGGCTGTAAGTCAAAACTAAGACGCATATCAAAAATTTCTCGGAACCGTTTCGAGAACACGGCGGGAGAGGGGGAGTAGAGCAAAAATGACAATGCAAATAGCCCCAGTCGCTTCTAACCGCCGTAGCTTCAAAATTTCAAATGGTAATCAAGTAAGATGATATAGATTATCTACCTTATTCAAATAAATCAATGACGAAATGTCCACAATTCCTGTTGTGTACTGGACAATAATTAACTTTGGAATTTTGTATCGTCTGAGAAAGTCCTATATTTAAGGTGAAATGACACTGTATTAGTTTTTAATTATTTTACAAAGGTTAAAGTTTCCGAACTAAATAAATATGTAATCCGTTGTTTTCAATATTATAAAATCGTTCTAATTTATTTAATAAATTGTCCATAATAATGTATGTTTTTTAGGCAATAGTACAGTCGGTCTTCATATTCATTTGTAAAACTTTAAAAAATCTCTCTGGAAAGTTATTGGCATACTGTAATGGTCCACTTCCGGAGATGCCTTTTGTAAATTACCGAGTTGAGGTGACTCCAAAGAAAAATGTTAACGTTGTTCGATCCTGAAGTCTTGCAGAACATTATATAAGTCTCCTTCGGCCAATCGGCAGGACAGAAATCATCTCATATAAAAATTGTCGAATGGAAAGTGCAACATGGGAAAGTGCTCCATCTTGCAGGTAACGTATCAGATCTTCGTTTAAATTCAAATTACCCTGGATGTCTTCTAGCGTTTCTAGTTCAATGATAATAATAGACCCAATGGTTTATTGTAACATCTGTGAATACGTATCTAAGTTTAGAGAACTTTCAATGAATAACGGCCAAAAAATTTTGTCTCCTAGTATACCAAACAAAATGTTTATTTTTTGTAACCTTTATGTATTTCCTTCAACAACAACGTGAGTATTCGCATCACACCAATACCCGCAGTTACGTTTATTAACGAGGCTATTTAAAACATGTCCAAAAGTTACTAAAACAAGTGCTTTTGATAAATCTGCTGGAATTCGAATGTTTTTAGTGATCTCTTTACAAACTGCATTCTCCGATTATAATCGGCTTCAACTAATGTCTGAAGGACCAGTGTCTTATAAGTATAGAATTTGTTAATATTCAGCACCTTGTGCATTGATTCTCGAGAAATCCCTGCTTTGATTGTAGCTTAGCGAAGTGAGCAGGTTGAATCGTTGCAAAATTGTCCAAAACTTCTATTTGAACTTTGTGCTTGTACTAATTTTTGCATGTAGATATGACTTACATTTGTTGCTTGATAAATTGCATTAAACGTAGTAACTATTCTTGATGCATTTAGTGCCTCAAATCCCTAAATGGAGATAATTTCAACTCTTTCAGCATTATAATATAAACAATAATATCTTTTTATGATAGATACAAATGTCTAACAAATAAAAACTGATAATAGACACACGGGCTATTTATTTGGAAGCTTTTCTCTTTATCAAGTAACTGAAAATCTATTTAACGTGTTATAACACTTTAAACTCAATACTTTTTTAAAAAATACAAAATTCAAAAACTAAATACTGTCCAGCAAATAAAACATGAATTGTTGATTTATTTGAATAAGTTAAATATTTATATCACCTTAATTTTTTAATAAAAACTAAACCAGTTAGTTGTGTATGGTAGTAAAAATGATTCTTAACATCCTTTACAATAAATATGCCACATACGTTTGAAATCTTCAAGTTCCGGCGGTTAGGAAGTTGGAGAAGAGGTGATACTTGCAATGTCATTTTTGTTTCACCTGGGTGTTGTCTAAATGGCTTTAAGCAATTGTTAATATATCTTTTAGTTTTCGACTTATATACTCCATTACAGCTTTTTAAATTGTTACCCTGTATGCTGCGCATAGGTGATTTATTATGTAATAAATCTAACTATAACTCACACTGTTTCGACAAAATCTCATTTTTCATAATCAGGCTATATATGTCTGCTTTGATTTCTAATTCGGCAGCTTCTATATATAGGCTCTATATTGATGTCATACAAGACTGATAACGTGCACGTATTACCCACTATGCTAACTTTAGATAAAATTTATCCATTTTTTATTGTTGTTTCGTGTCGTTTGTTTCTTTTGATTCCCTGTAATATGAGTACCAAGATGAATTTATTAAAAATCAAGGAAGCTTTGATAAACAAAATATTCACTTTTAATATCTACATTACTTTACCTGTCAGTTGATATATGAACTTACAGTGGTTACAAGGTTATTTATCAAGTCTTTAAAGTTACAACACACATGAAAAAGTGGAATTGTCATGAGAACATTTTCGAAGTATGATTTACTACGACTTTAAAAAAGGATTAAGCGCTTATGAGTGCAAAACAAGTTTATATTCAGCGTTTAGTGAAGAAGCACCTTCATGGGCTACAATTTACCGCTAGTATAAGGATATGAATGTGAACGGACTTCTGTTCATCATCACAAAGACGCAGAACGTTCTTCTATGGCTGTTACAAAGGCAAATATTGCTGCTATTAGAAAGGAAATTGCAGATGACAATAAAGTTACCTATGCGGCAATAGAACATCAACTTAGGATTGGATCTTGAGCAGATAGAACAATCATACATGATAATCTACATTTAAAAGAATTGTTAGCTGTTTTGTGACTCACAAACTTACAGACTTCCAAAAATCAGACCGTATCCGAATTTGCTAATAAACGCTACATTTTTTAAATAATAGCGGGCACCAAATCGTTTCCAAAATTGTGACAGGTGATGAAACTTATATTCCATTTTTCGATGTACTAACTCGCCAAGAAAGTTGTGTATGGGCTCAGGAAGGCGAAGCAACCCCGAGAATGAAAAAGTTATATACGCATTTTTCTTCATGAATACGAGCCTTGCTAGCATGATTAAGCTGGATGAACAGAAGATAGTGACAGCGAAGTAATACACAGAAAAAATTTTACCTGAAGTACATAACAGAGTTCCAAAGAAGAGAATCATGCTACACCATGGCAATGCATCGTCACATACAGCTTCTACGACTTGACAGTTTTTTAGCTGATAGAAAATCGAAAGTAATAAAACATCCACCATACTCACCAGACCTGGAAATTTGTGATTTCTGGTTGTTTGTTTGGGCTTAAGAAAACTCTGAAGGGCAGAAAATTCGAGTCCAAGAAGGAGATCGATGTTGCAGTTCAAGACTATTTTGCAGGTATTCCAAAACAAGACTGGTTGGGGACTTTTAAGCAGTGGAAGGAAAGAATGATAAAGGAACTACTTTGAACATATTTAAAAATAAAGTCCTAAAAAATTACACGTGTTTCTTATTCTCAATAGTTCAGCTTGACCCTCGTAACACGTTTGTTAACAAGAAATAATTTTCATCTGAGTAGCAATCTTCAAGCAGCATTTATTTTGTTTAGATTTTATTGTCTTTTTCCAACTTCTATGGCATCTCGTGTGATTCTAAGTTTCGTATAGTTTATGTTGGCGAGTACCTTGGTATTTATAAAATCAACGGTGTACCCTGTATTTTTCTGAAGCTTACATAAACACACGAGAAGCCATAAGAAATGGAAAAAGATCTGAAAATCTAAACAAAGGAGATGATGCTCAAAGATTACTTCCAATGTCGAAACTATTACTTGCTAGCAAAGGTACTATTAAAGGTAAACAAAAGAAACCATCAACACAGAACACAACAAATGGAAATTAATAAGTTTCATCCAAAGCTTCGGAAGCAGCATGCATCACTCATTTTAGAACTAGGGATTGATGTATACATAAGTTAATTAGATGATGATGACATATCCAATTTTGTTGGAACGTCGAGTTAATTTTTGCTTTATTATAGAATTAATCTTCTACGCGAAGCAATGCACAAAAAACCTTATTACATACAAAACTGTGGGTGGGAAGATTTAGAATGAAACTGAAACCTTTGAAAAACAAAACTCGTTAAGGAACACATTATTTTGTAACCTCTTGTTTTGAGAACGCTGCCGAGAATATCATATCACACCGAAATGTACGTAATTGTAATTCCACAAACACATAATATTACACGGAACTCACCTATCTCTGCCAAGAAATGTAATCCACAACACCAGGAGTAACCCTAATAGTATTAACAATAAACAAATTGTTTGGAATTATCCGCTTGAACAGCGTCCTACATCTTCTAATACGAAACATGGCTAATCAACTTTCTATATTTTGATTTTAAACATACAGTAAGTTAACAGCCGCTAAACAAAAGAAATAATGTTACAAACTAATCTTAAAACAAAACCCTATACACAAGATCGGCATTATGTACCCTAAAGATGTTACATATGTAACGTGTCGAATTGCAAACTTAACGAATTCGAAATGTGCGTAACCAGGAAAAGCTTGGATTTCGCAGAATCATCCAAACACATCCCAATAACAGAAATTATTTTAAATATAGAATCAACCTTTACAGAGTTAGTTAAAGACACGGTAGAAGAAATACGATAAAATATCTCAGGCACATAGAAATAAAGTATCCAAAATAAAATATCACTAGACTTTATTATACCACTAGTCCAAAAACGAAATATCACAGTAATTGTGACAAGAACCACCACGACAAGATGCAAACCGTATGCAATAACCCTATACACCGTGCCATTAGTGTACATTTTACGACATACTTGCAGAGAACCACCAAAAATGTGATTAAGCACAACTCCATGGACAAGGAAATTCTAAGCAAAATAAAACCAAGGTATAAATCCTCAATGTTCATCAAGTTGTACAGTCTCTGGAAAATTCACAAAGATGGAGTTTCTCTTATGCCAACAATTGGTTCAGTTGGTGTACGCATATACGCACACACGCACGCACGCACACACACACGCACGCACACACGCACACACACATACACAAACACACACACAAACACACACACACACACACACGCCCAAACACACACAGATACACAAACACACAGAAACCCACACACACGCATATAGACACACACACGCGCGCGCGCGGGTCTTGTAAAATGCGCGACCAAATCGTTACTAGTTTATACAGAAAAGGCTACATCATATCTTAAAAATTATGACTACCTTATAGATCTATGGAGAACGAGAAGAGTCGACCAAAATACCTCTTTGTATGCTTTGACGTGGTGTCCTACTCACAGACATATTAGTAAGCGAATCGCAGAAAATAATAAAATGAAAGTACAATCCAAAGAACTACACCATATAAAGCATTGCCTAAAAAACTCCTATTTCATATATATCAACGAAATATAGCGACGAACAGAAGAAGAACCAATTGAATCACCAATTTCACAGGTAATGGCCAACATATTCTTGATAAACTTCGAAACTAAAGCCAAAGCAACGCAAACACTGAAACCATGGATGTGATTAGAAAACGTAGATGATACCATTGCTAGTTGTACACATACTTTCGGCAAATAAATACGAGACACCCGTTATAGGGAATTTCTCAACTACAATAAAATTTTATTAGTGCGCATTAAACTTTAGGGGTATTTATTTTAGTTTCTTATAATTCGTAACTGTTGGTAAATTTATTGTCTTAGTTTAGATGAATAATATTTAGAAGCGCAATTTTCAACTATTAAACCTGCAAGGAATTTGACTTACAGTTTATATAATTGCAACTAGAATAATAAATTTAATAATTTTTAATTAATGAGTTGTAAATAATACTTTAACAAATCATAAAATACGAAATTATATCAAATCCATTTTTGTTGAATAATTACAATTATATCTAATTGAAGTTGAATGAAAATCAATTAAACTTGAAATAAAATATAATTTGTTATTTTTAAAACTAATATAAAAATTGAATTGCTTTGATGAGTTAATTATATAGAAATGAACAAGATTTTAGAAATCCTCAAGTTATGAATGACTTACCACGCTCTTGCTTTTCAAAACAAAAACCTAAATTTACACATTTTTAAATACAAATTGTAGTTCGTTATGAGTTATTTACAATGTTTATTTTTTGTTACTTCAGATTGAAATATATTAGTTTTTGAAATTTAAAACAATGTTATTTTTGGAAACTTTTGCTATATTTATATAAATAAAATAACTTCAACTCATTTGTAATTATAATTGATAATTATATATAGCATGGCGTCTACGGAATTATTAAATTAAGATTTTTCTTCTTGAACATACAGCTTATAATATTTCGACGCAAATGTAAGCATATAAGTATGCAAGATACATATTAATTTGCTGTATATAAGGAGAGAACTCTACCTGCTATAGTGGAATAGTAAAATATATTTTACAGCTGTAATAGTATATCTTATTTGAGGCAGGGAAATATTTTTATTTCATCACATACCTAATAGGGATATTTTTAAAAATTTTTATTTAGCAAAACTAATTTCAATAATCTATAAATATCATATCAATTCTGTAATTTATATATAGATTTACTTAATATTTTATGTAGGTATAAACTTATTGAATTTTAAGAACAATATGTCTTTATGCATGATTTTAATTTTTATTACATTAAATTTTAAAAGCTGTCGATTCTAAATTACAATTTTATTGTCTGCACTTAATTTGTACATGGTTTGTGTTATTAAACTAAATTCAGAGAAATATATTTGATTTATTTTTATTAATTCACTTAGTGCAGCTCTTATATTTGTATATTATAAGAATACTTAATTGCAATTTTTATAAGTACATAACAGAGTAGAATTGTTTTGATTGTCAGTCAGAAACTATATGTAATGTAATGTAATAGTTATTTCACTATTCGACCATAGTAAGTATATGTTCTCTCTCTATCTACAGTAAATATACATTTATGTATTTTTCGGATCGCAATATTACATTCACTATACTTATGGCCTGTTTGCTGCTTCCTTAGAACGTTCAATTAAATTTTACGAAAAACTGTTGTAAATGTATTTTTTAGTTCTTCCTTATCATGTTGATTACTACTGTATTTTATTATAAATATACTTCATAAGGGAATGCGTTAAATATAAGTTGCTGAGCAACTAACAAGAATTTCATTAATAATTAAGTCGTGGAAATACATCCATAGAAGAAACCAGCGCAAACTGTATTTCAATGTATGGTATGATAGCCTTGGACGTAAATAATTGAATCGTAATTTTATTATTATGATTTAAGTGGTACGCTATGTCCTTGAAGTATTTAGAAACTGCAATAGAGAGCATACTAGATGAACATCCATTAGAATTGCATCAAAATTTGACGTCATCAAAACTACAGCATCGACATGCAATTCAAAAACTGTTACTGAATACCGTTCGGACCATTCTAAAATTTAATTATCAACATCGATCCTGCTCATTTTTTATGTGGGTTTCAGTTAAAGAGAAAAGATGGAATATACATACATTTACGAAGTATTCTTGTCGAATTTTAATGAAAGTTCAACGAGGAATTGCAAACTAATGACAAGTACATAAGATATCCAAGAAATTGGCGGCCATATTGAATGTTTCATTTAATAATTACGTAGAAACCATTTTATTTATTATTTTCAATTATTGTTATAAATGAGTTGATGTTATTTTGTCGATATAAATATAATATTACATTATCTTTAAAATTTTAGAAAACTATAAAGGAACATACTTGAAACACTTTATCGCTGTAATAAAAAAAAAGTGTATGTTTTCTATTTAAAAATATGTAAGTTTGCTTTTTCCTGAAAATCAAGCGTGCAATTAATCGTCCATACGTTGTTTTTAATTTTACTTAAAACTATTTATAAAATTAATAAGTTCGATCTAGCTTTAATCACGAAGTTATTATTTCACCTCAAACATTCTTCATTTTCAGAATACTTCAAGGTTTTGATGTTAAAGGCTAAATTCAGATATTTCACAAAATTCTGTATGCAACTCTGTACAATTTTACTTAGTTAGCTTTTTGTAAACCATTTATAATAATAAAAGTGTACAGAAACGAGCCACATAACCCGATTAAATTGAAAGCTAGATTTATTACGGCCACAAGTTCAAAAAGTCGTGATAAGAAGGTGTCATCTGTGTATAAGAAAAATATCATCTAATATCGAATCCTAGTTGAATAATTTCATGGTAACTGTATTGTATTACTATCAATAGTACAATGTATTCATGTTATTGTGTTTTGCTAAAGTCATTATTACAAAATTCCTAAAATACCAAGTTCTTAAATTTTAATGAAAACATAAAACATAAAACACCATGTAAGTGACAAAAAATAATCTTTTTACATAGACCATGGCTAACTATAGCTTTCATATTAAAAAGTACCTGTAAACTGTTTCTCGAAAGCTAAGTGTGCCATGATACGTTAATAAATTGTCTTAAATTTTGTTTGAAAGATTTTTAAATATATATATATATATATATATTTATATATGCTTTATCTTGACGATTTTATCATTATTTTGTATTAAAAAAGTTCTTTTAGTGCATTGCAACATCTTAGATGTTTCAATTTTAATTTTAAATCTTTGTTAAATTCTGTTCAAAATTCCATATAAGTTACCACATTTAGATCTTCACGCATAATTTAGAATAGCAAATTTACCAATACTTTAGATGGAAAAGAACACTTTGTATATATAAGTATGCACAAAACAGAAAATGTGTTAATTTGTTTGTTCCTTATGCAATTCTTAATCATCTCACTGATCTGTACAAAATTTTGTTAAGTTGCCTTTTAAGAGCCCTTGGATATTATTGGATACATGTCTTTTACATACTACACCATGTTACCTAGATTTCATCTCCCTAATACATCTGTCAGCAGTATTTTATGCGTGCGATGAGCAGCAATTTTGGCTGACAATTAATCTAAAGAAATATGGTCTGAGTGGAGCAATAAACGCTTTCAATATTTTCTTAACTCAATTTCCTATATATCTACGAAAGTTACTGAACTAAATGCTAGTAAATTATTGACGTATTACATTTGAAGGATAAAATAAAATTAGTTATTGGTTAAGGATATAATTGTATTTATAGACATAACCTTAAAGTTACTGTTAATTAGATACAACAAAATAGCTTGTTTAGCGGTACTTACAAATTTTTTAACAATTTATAAATTTACTAAAGTGATAGTATTTATATTCGTAACTAAAATTGTAACCCTGTTATTGTACAGGTGCTTCAATACTTCATTTATATTGCTAATATATAATAAAAAATTAAAAATCTACAAAGTTCTACCATTAATTTAATATTGACATGTTTGTATATACTTAGAGAGATTTATCATAATTGCGTGTTGCCTATTGATGGAGTAAGGGGCGTTCTATGTTCTTTATATTTATTAAAGTAGACCTTCAATGCATCTTAATAACTGTGGATAACTCTAAATATAATCAGCGACTAAGGGTGTTGATTAATATATTGTCTGTGTCTTTAAAATAATATTTTTGTCATTAATTCCTCAATAATAAACGTCAATACTAATAAATAAAAGTTAACGATATTTAACGTTTAGGTAGGTAAGAAAGATAAACTCTTAAATAGATACATGGTGATTTTAAAATACACCGACAACTTGGACCATGAACGCGGGAGTAGTTTTAAATCAACATATAAAATTCCTGGCCATTTCCAAAACAAACGCCCTTACCAAAATGCTGAAGTGCTGTTTGAGGATCGGTGCAATGACGCAATAGCTGAACGTGCCGTTTTAAATGAATGAACTATAAACACACGGCGCAATTGTTACGATGTTCTACAATGCAACATGTACATTAATCGGAGATATTAATTTCATTTATAGAAACGCATTGTTTACAAACATTGTGTGTAATACTAAATTATAGGTATTTTTGGGTTTTATCAAACGATCTAGGGCTCGTAAGAGAACTACGCAAAGAATCCCCCACCGATTTTATTAAATTTTGAATAGATTCATTTAGTGAAAACAGGGGACACGTATTATTTTTATATCTGCTATAAAGCCCATTTTGAAAATCATCCTCAAAATTTTGTCTTTTTTGCTTTTTATTGAACCACTCCAAAACTAAAGCTCGTCGAAAAATACATCCATTTTCTTACGTACATTTACCTTGGCTATACAATTTTTTTTTAAACAAACCACACTTCCAACCCCAATTTAAAGGTTATCTGATAATCTCATATTAGAATCGACATAAAAATTTTTATAGAAATTCTACACATCAAAATAAGTGTGATTTTTTCAATTATTATTTATATAAGGGCGAATGTTTATTACTTATTACTATTATAAAGGCATTACATCAGAAAGTTTCAACTTGTTTGTATTGCAGTTAAAATGACAATTTTACGACATGCTTAAATAAATTCAAGATGTACCCCAACAATGCTTAAGTTAAAACTCTATGCCCAGACTGTAACACTTTGCATCCGATTCTTTTAAACTTGAAAAATCTCGTAGTAGAAACTAAGACACATAATTTATATATTTTAAATGAAACTTATAAAATGTATTTCTAAATTTAACGCATTCGTGTTTACTGACGCAAAAAGGGGGTTTTTAGACAGCTATCATGGGGCTGTACATTAGGAGTAATACACAATTCGTTTTCAGCGCCAATGCGCCGTTACCCAATCTGTACATTTAAATTAAATACATTATATGGGAATTTCCAGAATGGGAGACATTTGTTTATACAAAGCGAGAAGTTATCGCTGTAAAGTTTATTGTTTGTTACAAGACGACTGTGCTAGAACATGCATATCAATCCAACAAATGTATCAAATTTGTTAATAGCAGTTTTATGTCAATTAATTTATCAGTTACCACAGTTATGCCGGGTGAAACGAAGTTAAAAGAACACATAGAAATATTACTACAAACATAAATGATGGTTGAAGTAATGGACATGGAAGAATCTGAGGTACTGGAATTTGACTATCCCGCCGAAATTTATAAAGCACAAGCTTTAGTAGGTAGTGGTGATACACATATAAACTAGAATAAGTATATAATGGAAACAGAGGAATATCCAACTTGTGCAGCGGAATCGAGTGAAAATTTGGATTATGATTGTGAATATAAAAGAAATGCAGTCGCAATTTGAAGAAGTGGTGTAAATGGAATTTGAAGTAGTCTTCTGTTAAAAATAGATACACCAAGTAGTTTCAATTAGACAATTATGCCGGTGGGCTCACCAGATAAATCAAGGAGGACCTTGCAAAAAAAAGGTACAAAAAATTGCTACATACACGTTCAACCTATTTACAGATATTCTTGAATGTCAATATGACAACGCGCTTAAGAAATAGGCTTTATAAGAAAATATAAAAGAAAATCTGCCACCAGAAAGATTTAGACCAAGTCCTATATAGGTTGCAAAGTTTAAAAGTGTACACGGTATAGTATCACGAAAAATAACAACATTTATTATATAAAAAGGCATTTCAGAAAACATACGATATATCACATTGAGAAATAATTGTTGGCGAGGTAAAAAAATTACTCAACGTTCACAGAGTGCGTAATGTTTACAATTCGGATAAAAGCGAATTGAATTAGGAAATACATCCCGGAAGAACATTCATTATTGGTGAGGTACGAAAAACAGAGGCGGTTGTGCAATCTTTATCTGCTACTATACATAGTTACACAATTCAATCAGTTATATCTGCAACTAGTAAGTTATTATCCTCATTATTTATTGTGTTAAAGGAAATCAATGAATAATTCGGTTCAAAGGTATAAAGCAGCTTACCGCAACATACCAATATTTCTGTGATGACGTTAAAATCGGGAAGTTAGATTATAAACATTTTAAGGTTAGTTACACAGGTTTATTTATCTAACATTGATGACACGTCAGTATTGTTATTAGATTCCTGGAGTAGACATTGTCCCGCTGCCCTGGCCGTTGTTATTCCTGGAAATAAGCTCATCCGTATAAAGACCTTCAGATACAATCGGCGTAATACAACTTTAGATGTGTTGGGATTAGAATTTGAAAAATCGCGCACGGTATTTCTATGATACAGTGATACTAGTAGATGCAGCTATTCATTTACATAAGTGTCTAGCACATAGTCAATTGTTATCGCTATGTTTTGCCAACTTATTTCAATATTTGTGGTATAAAAGTGGGTATTTAGAACAGAGACCTTCCTATTTGGAAAACTCTTTAAATTTCTACTTTTTACAGACGAACAAACTACAATGTGACATATGCGACCAAGCTGCAATACTCACCTGTACCTGGGATAAGAAAGGGTTGTCACAGGGAGAGCGTTATGTTTACAGCAATTTTTCCATGACGACGATTATTGCCATACTAAGTTCCATGATAATTATAGATATGTTTATATTAAGATCATATAAGGCTCATCTATCTCTTTGTAATATTTATAACTTTATGGTATAAAGCAGAAATTAATTAATCAGAAATAGCTGAGCCTAATTTATGTAGCTAGCTCTTTGTTTATCGGATTTAGAAACAAGTTATCAATTTTCTTGTCTTGTAAGTAATAATAAACTTTACATTTATATGCGAGGTACATCCACAAACTGAGTTCGTTTGTACTTCTTGCCGCCACAACTCCATCAATGCAGTTGCACACATGCGCTGTATTTGCCCTGACCCACTTAGAAGAACTGGACGCCATTTCGGGTTAGTTGAGTGTTGTGTATGCTTCGTGGGGCTTGTTTGAAGTTAACTGAAAATTCCACCGTTTCCATTCGTTTCCTCATTGCGAAGAATATTCCAAGACCACTTCCTCATGGATATCAAAATTTCTTAGTGAGGAATACAAAAATAAGCGTCAGAGAAGTGCAATTGAGTTTTTAGCACGTTGCGACGATTAAGTTGATGACTTTTTTTAGCAGTATAGTAACTGGGGATAAGACGTGGGCAGCTTATGAAATATCTGAATCAAAACAACAATCGATGAAGTGGACACACACGTCGTCATCAACAAGAACAAAATCCAAGCCAATCTTGAGAAATCGAAAAATCATGTGCAGTGTTTTGGGAAAGACACTGTGTTCTGCCGGTAATATTTTTACCGCGAGGCAAATCAATCAATGCATATGCTTTCTGCGAGACCTTTAGAAAACCACGTTGTGCAATACACAATGGGCGCCCAAGAATGCTCACGAGCGGCAATGCATTGATTCACGGCAATGCCGGCACTAACACTGTGAATGTGACACAAGTCTTAGAGAACTTGGACTGGAAACAATTTAGCCACCCTCGATATAGCCCGGTTCTCGCTCCTAGTGACTTCCATCTTATTTTTCACCTGAAATCTAGCCTTCATAGTATGAGATTCAACAATGATGACGAGATCAAAGAACATGTTATCACTTGGTTGACATCACTGGTGGTACATGTTTATGAAGAGAGAATGTAAAAGCTTATGTCGTGCTATGACAAGTGCCTACAAATATGGTGATTGTTATGTAGAAATAGTTTAAAGTTTAAAGAATTTCTCGCAAAAAACTTTTTTTACTGAATACGTACCTGTTTTATTTGTACAGACAAACGGAACTTAGTTTGTGGACGTACCACGTAAATAAAGAGGTCCCTTAAATTTAAATATACAAATTTAGTAATACGCATTGGCTTGCTGCAAACTAATTGTATATCGCTCCAAACACAGATCACCACGATTGTTGTTTAAAAATATCTTTTTCTTGTTCGTAATCCTGAACGGGGTTAAGTTTAGAAATACATTTTATAAGCTTGATCTAAATTATGTGTGTTATCTTCTACTACGAGATATTTTAAGTTTCAAAGAAATTAGTGCAGTGCAGTTTGACTCCCTATCAGGGGTACAAACTATTACACTTTGGGTAGGCTCTTAACTTATTTAAGCATAACATAAAATTTTCAATTTAACCCTAATACAAACAAAATGAAGCTTCCTGATGTTGTTATAATGGTAATAAGTAATAAAATATAATGCATGATATTCGAAATTTCGAAGTTCATTTTCACCCCTTATATAAGTAACAAGTAAAAGCCCTGAAACTCTTAACTCTTATTTTGATGTGAAGAACTTTACAAAGAATTTTATGTCAATTTCAATTCGGCGTTACAAGAAAACCCCTAAATTATACTTGAAAAGATGGCTTGGATAGGATTTCAAAACGAATGTATAGGCCGAGTAAGAATGCATAAGAAAATGGATGTAGTGTCAATTTGCAATTTTTTTTCCAGCTTTAGTTTTTGAATTATTAGGCGAAAAACTAAAGACGCGAAACTTTGAGGATCTGGATCTTATTTTCACCCAAAAATTTATATCCAAAATTTTATCAAAATCGCGTAGTTCCTTTGTAAGTCAATATATTCGAAGTGGGCTAATCGCATTTTTGTGTGTTCATTAATATAATTACTTTTATCTTTCATAATAATGGATAGTGTAACCATAATGGAAATGACATATTGTTTTAATATATGACGAAAAATTTTGAACGGATCATGTAAAAGAGTAAATATTTCTTTATTTTTTACGAATTTTAAAAAAGTAATACATATTGTTAGATTTTGTTTTAAAGTGTTGCTCGTAAATTAAATTCCCAATATTACTTAGTTCAATGACAAGTATTACCGATGGATTTAGTTTCACTTTCCCAAAATCCTTCCTGTGCCGACCTTTAAGGTCGGGGGAAAATGAGGAAATGCATCAATACTTTGTGGCAGTGTGGAGACATCTATTTTCGTTTTTAATAATAATTTGGTGATTTTTATTCTAAATTTAGCAATAATTAATTTTATTTTAAATGTAACAATGTCAAAATTATGTTGTTTATAAAAATAGCTATATGGTTTTTGGGTTAGTATAATTGAACGTGTTTAAAGTATTTGCGTAAACTACAAACGAATAAACACGTAGGTCACTGATATCAATTACCTATATCGGGATAGGCTAGTGTACACATGAAGTAAACATATACATTCTGTAATTTAATATTAAAATAACATGTTGTTTAGCTACGTCACGTAGAATCTGTCTATGTGTATTTATTTGTGAAGACGTTTTGGTGCAGTTCTCAAAATTCGACGTGTTCCATTTCATGTGTCTTTCTTCTTAATGGACGCAGTTAGGCCTCTGCAGTAACGTACTAAAGTTTGTTGGTCTATTTTGAAATCACCCTGTATATATGCATCATCTGCTAATGAATTAAAATATTTCAAATTCAAATTAAAAATGCTATTAGTTATTGTAGCTTAATTAGATTATTACATTTTTAGTTTAACTGCGTTGTTATTTAATAATCTTAGGGCCGGTACTTTCATTTCCCGTTAAATTTAATCAGCAGTTATTTGCCTTGGTTACTATTGTGCTGACAATGGTTATTATGGATATTAACCGAG
>JAHWXV010455745.1:0-23979 GCA_024586415.1 Phrixothrix hirtus
TTCTGCAAGACCGAGATACGGACGAGCTCCGGATATGTGTGGTTTCTAGATCACCGGACCGAGACAGGATCGTGTGACGGCCGTCTTCCGGTCCTGACACCGCCCGGTTATGTGTGTGTCTACCTTAATACTGCTCCTCGTGGTGTCATATGCCCAAGTTATCTTCACGCCCCTTGGGAAACTGTATCTACTGATATCACGTAGCTCCCTAGGGAATACGTACATTCTGGTTTTTGACGATGCGTTTTCGAAGTGGGTAGAAGTAATACCTATTCCAAAAGCAACTTCTGAAGTAATTTTAACAAATTTCCGTTCTTGTATTCTAAATAGATTTGGTACTATCCTACATTTAATTATCGATAGTGGGAAAAGTTTTGTCAGTATCTTTGTGAAGGATCTAGCTACCTCATGTGGCATTGTCACGACCCTGTTTTATCATTCTCAGGCTAACCCTATGGAGCGATCCAACAGAAACGTCAAACCGTTAATAGTAACGTATTATAAAGGAAATTACCAAAAGTGGGATCAATTCATTGGGGAATTCCAGTTTGCCTTAAATACGGCTGTACACAATTCTACCAAATTATCCACTGCCTTTTTGAACTTTGAGAGAAAATTGCGACAAATCGGTCCTCTAAAACAAAATTTTAGCAGAGATCAACTTCTTTTGAAACTTCCCGCCACCAGGCGAGTCGTTGGGCCGCTCGATTAACTAAATTAAAAGAACTGCATTATATTGTTGAGCAACATTCGTTAAAGGCTAGTTTAGAACTAAATTCCCGTTATAATTTGAGACGTAGAGGTGAAAAATTTCATCCTAGTGATAAAGTTCTTCGTCAATTTTTTCATTTATCTCCCGCAGCACATAAAACTGTCGCTAGTTTGAAGAGCCGTTGGAGGTCGTCTCAGCTAGACCGACCGGAGTGTGCAAGTTACGTGACGTTAACGGGAAAACGGTTGGGACTTAGCATCCTTCGAAATTCAAACGCTACTACACTCCTCTAGTCGATGGTAGTCAGTAGATCTTTTGTATTTCCCGCACCAGCATGGGGGGGGGGTGTAATATGGAAGTTTAGATTCCTTAAATTACTTGTTTCATTTGGGAAAGAGCACACTGTATTTATGTGTTTAATGCTATTTTATTTCAAGTTCCACATAAAAATGTTTGTTTAAATAAGGTATGATATCTATTTGAAATAAATTCTATCGTGTCTTTTTGCAGCGGACTATCGCAGGTTGTCTGAAAATGCACTCGAGGAAAGGTTTTGGTGACGTATATGTGCCGTTTTTAATTAATATACGCCGTACGCGTCTCTTTTGTTCGAATATAATTAATTAACTTTGATTATTACCAGTTACCTACGTATTTGTTAGTAATAAACGCGGTACTTATTGCATTAGAGTAATTAATTACTTTTTCGTTATTGTTCATTATCGACGCACTTACAATTATTACATCTGCAGTGTTTAACTTGCTCTTCCGAATGTGATTAATTACCATTCTGCTATTGCCGCTTCTCTACGTTGCTTTAAAGTCGACGTGTGCTTGTTTTGTTACAAAATTAAATCAACTACAGTTACCGCTCTACTACTGTAAGTTGGTTGTTATCTTTTCTTCGTGAAGATTTTGGATTGGTTCCGCTTCTACCACCCGGATCCCGTTGTTGCCGTGGTTCCTGTTTAATCGTAAATATTGACTTGTCCTTATAATTGTGTCTGTTTGAAATGTATTTACGTAATTATTGACTTTTCTTTGTTATTCTATTTTGCTTGAAATTTATTTACATAATTATTGAGTCTACGTTTTGGAATAATTTCTACTTTGAAACTTCGTGCTTAAATATTTTTAATTTGAATTTTAAAGCCACTTTATTCAGATTTGTATTGAAATTTGAAATAACTTTGTGAACTTTTATTAGCTTAGTTAATTGTTTCATTTGATTGTATGTACGAATTTTTTAAGCAACGGTGATATCCAGACTTTTTAATTAATTATTTTGTTTTATGAAAACGTGCATCTTTTTTCTGCAACTGTTTAATTATTATTGTCTCTGTCAATCATCTTCTTTTGATTCTTAATTTTCTTCTTGATTATTACATAATTTATTTACAGACAATCTTTTTTTATTTATTATTGGTTCTTCTTCCTCATTGAACCCCTGTTACAGATTTCAGAGCTAGTTATGGCACATAGTTTGCCTGGAGGATCTCTTATTTTACTATTTCAGTTATCTACCTACCTTTATTCTCTTGTTCGTATAAGAACTGGCGCCCAACATATCTTACCGTAATACTGTTTATTTAAGACTTCCTTCAGTGTACACTATAATTAATGAAGTATTTATTTGGTTAACGAGTCGTTAGATTACCTTCATTTAGTTATGTAATTCTTAGTTACTTTTCATTTATTTTATAGAAATTTAATGAAAGAATAAATAAGAACGGCATCGAGTGGTTCACTATAATCTCTAAAGAAATTTAATCGTGATTTTTAAGTCTTCTTTGTAATGGTATAGTAAATGCAAAATTAGTAATTTTTAATGGGAGGTGACGGAAAACGAAAAGGTGATTTACATAAATATGATTATAGTTACAGAACCTGTAATATAAGCATTGTATGGTTAGAGATGCATTAACCTTTATTTTTGTTTCGTATTACATGGACCGTGAAATTGCATTATTGGATTGTGGTTGCATTATTCATCATTATGTATGTTATTTGAATATGTAATAAGGCAACCTGTTTTTTAGATCAACCTTTGGTTGTCGGTTTTAGTCATGCATGTAATAAATGTGGAGTATTCTTCAGCTTTTATAAAATAATTAGCAATAATACTACGCATTACAATATTGTACCGTAGTATAAGTAACAATATAATATTTAAGTGATCTCTATACAAGTCGATATTGTAATTCCAATGCAGCTCCCTTAAAAATGAAAAAATTGAATACAGTTTTTGGTGTATTATTTAGAAAAGAAGCCAGAATTTGGCACAGCAATTGTTTTTCGCTAAATATTTATCCTTTTTATTTTGAGAAGCAAAAGAATTAAATTTTGTATTATCAAGATCTGTCCCAAATTAAGGAATGTACTTAGGTATATTATGCGAAGTTTCAGCTCTAAATGACCAAAAGTATAGGAGCAGTTTGAGAATTATGAAATAAATTTATGTATCCAACTAATTACGCCACCTAACTGGGTAAACCGATGTATCGTTTACTAATTATAGGCGGGCAGTTGCCGTTTTGTAATATAGAACACATAAAATAACTCGACGTTATATTATAATTTGGAGTGTTATTTGTGCTTCTTTAGTGTATTGTTTGCAAGCATTTCTTTAGTGAACATATTTAAGCTATATTAACTTAAAAATGGGAATATATTCCAAAAGTGTTTCTTTTTCATTAGTTTCAATAGTTTTCTCTGGTACTCCTTGCGTAAAACAATTGTCGAAAATTAATTCCGTTTTAAGCCTTCGTTTCTTTCTGAATCCAACATTTTTTACTATAAAAGATGTGTATAACTTTTTTTATGTCAAATTTTCTGACGGATACGAATCCGAAAGGTGCATTTGCCGTATTTAATGAATTCTGTTTCAAATTTGCGTTTTTGCTAAAATTGTAAGTTGACCACTGGGCAATGCAATGGTTGAATTCAATTTTTACTAAAAGTAAAATGTCGTTATTGAAATACAAAAAACCAATAATAGTTTCTTCAAGAATTTAATTTCGAATTGAAATTTTCTAGATTCGAGGAAGTTTTTTATTTGTAGCTCAATTATAATCGCGTTTACATCGTTAAAATCCCAAAATAGAGTAATTTTCTTATTTGAAAATTTTATTTCTAAACTTTGTACATTTTTCGTAATGACAAGTAAAGTTGGATTTCGCTACGCTGTCAATTAGCTAATGTTGCTATCAGCTACCACGGGACATTGTACAACGATAAAAACCAAAAATTTCATACTCTTTCTTATTTTAAAGAATGTTAACACATTTTGCTAAACAAATACAACTATATGTTCAAAAAAGAATTGTCTTTACACATTTACTATTAAATGAACATCTTTGGGCATTACATTTACAGTAAACGCTTTTACACTGAGTTCTGGTTTTGGATCTTGATTCATTAAAATAGGCGTTACAATATGGTTTGAAAATTGCCATCCAACGACTGTAGGACCCGGAATTTTACAAAGTAGGTTATTCGCAGTTTTATATATTAGAATTTGATGATAAGCCCATTAAAATGTGAAATTGAAAAGCGGATTTAGTGGGCGGAAGAAATCTGAAATTATATAAAAACAAAATATTTAAATAAAATAGAACAACAATTAATTTACCTTATATTTCTCTTGCAAAATCATGTAATTTTACTATTTTATACCCTTTTTATTCTAAACTTTTTGGAAATGCAAGAAATAATAAAGACAAAATTTTTAATTCAAAAACACTCATAGTCCATAACATTAGAATTATTGTTTATTAAACGGATTCACGACATGTTTCGCCCTACTATGGGCATTTTTAAGTAAAATTATAAAATATCCTACTCGGTTCGACTGTAATGATCACATAAATTAATACTACAAACATTGAAACAGCATATATAGAGAATAATTATTGGAACACCAAACAAGTTGGGATATACATTAAGAATTAACTAAACCTTTTGGTTTACGTACATAAATATAAAAATAATATAAATGTAATGTGCTAAATGATATTTATCGAGCCGTTGGAAATATGTTTGCAAAAAATCTGGGAGATCAAAAGCTTTCTTCAAAACAACATTCAAGTCCTGATGAAGGAAAATGCGAAGAACTCTTTTCCAAAACGACCTGTCGTACCAATTCTGGTGGATTCACGTTTTTTTACCTTTCAAAAATTTTGGGCGATACCTATTCCATAGTATTACGGCGATTCCGCTCATTAGAGGCCAGACCTATGAAATTCCCAAATCATTATCAAGATTACAAAGAGTTTATGCAAAATTACTCAAATACAGTGAATACAATTTCGAGTTCAATTTCTATGTCAAAATCAATTCTTGATTATTCTTATTTCATTCCGCAATACAGCATTTTCAATACTTCAAAAATAAGGGTTGTATTCGACGGTTCCCAAATAGGTCTAAATGGTTTATCGTTGAATGGCACGCCCTTTTCCGGTTCAAAACTTCAAACCGATTTGAGAGATGATTTCAGGACCCACGCAGTAGCTTTTTCCACAGATATAAAACAAATGTTTCGCCAAATACTGATAAATTCATCACACAGGCGATACCAAAATATAGTGTAGAGATTTTCCGTTAATTAGGAAGTCCAAGCTTGCACTTTAAACACGGTTGTGTATGGTCTAACGTTCTCTCCATATCAAACCATTATAGTGCTGAACGAGCTTGCCAAAATTGAGGAAAAACATTTTTAGATGCTTCTCTGGTTCTATTACGAAACGCGTATGTCGATGACATCTTAGCTGGACATAATTCCGTTCAGACCGCATTGAAACTTCAGAAGGAGATAATTTGTTTGCTCCAAAAGCCGCGGTTCCAAATCAAGAAGTGAACCTGTAACCGGCCAGAGTTGCTTGCAGAACTTTTAGATTCTGACCTGCAAGAGCCATTGTCATTCGAAAAAGCTGAACCAAACTTCATTAAGGTTTTGGGACTTCAGTGGGATCCAGAAAACAATACATTTTTATATATCGTTTGTTCCGATAGCAGGTCGTGCGCAAAGAGGAACAATGTTTCAGAAATTTCAAGGATTTTCGATCCATTAGGATTGTTTGCGCTATTTAGTCTTCTAGCTAAAAAGTTTTCATCATCAGGCGCTTCACATTTCAATGCTCTGAGTGAAATGGCGGTCAAGTCGGTCAAAACCAACCTTCGAAGGGTCGTCGGAGAGCAACGTTCAACTTATGAAAAATTCCTCATCTTCGTTTGTCAAGTCGAAGCTACTTTCAATTCAATGCCCTTATACGGTCAAAGTTCTGACCCCGATGAACTCCTTCCGCTCACTCCGGGATATTTTCTTACACTAGAGCCTATGAGGACTCCTTTCAAAACAACAACACTTAATAAGGTGGCAATAATTGCAACGACTGCACGCCGAGTTTTAGAAGACGTGGCAGTCAGATAATACCTACTTTTATGAAATAAAGTGATGGGATTAAGTTTTGAATAAAATCATCAACTGGTTGTTGATGTTCTTTTCAATTTGTTTGTTTATACGTACCAACAATAAATTTAATGAAATGAAGCGATCGGTGTGTATTATCTGTCAATTTTGTGAATTGTTTGTCCACTGTTGCCTTCTGAACATCAAGAATATCGGGAGTTCATCAACGTGAAAATTATTGGTAACTAAATGATTTTGTCATGGCTGTATTATTGGCATGAGAGAGGTCAGACTTTTGTTGGCCATGTAAGTCGTGATTTTGCAACAGTGGTAAGGTGTTGGTCCAAATTGTCCGAATAAGGGATTCAAAAACGCCCTGGATTAGTCGTCCCCGGAAGGCTAAAAATCGCGATGGACGTCGTTTTAAGATTTTTGGCCAGAAGAGATATGTTCCACAGCTTGGTCGATTTCAATAGACTGAATAGGAGGTGTGGGACGCAGAAAGTCAATGACATCTATTTAGTGCCTAACAAAATATTATGGTCTGTATTCGTACCGTCCTCTTTTGTGTCTTCTTCTGACCTCACTTTACTGTGCCAGCAGACTCGAATGGAGCAATGAAAGAGAGAATTTTGCTCAGTTGCGTGTCCCAATTTTGTTTGTGAAGAACGGAAATATTTAA
The DNA here is from genome assembly GCA_024586415.1 of Phrixothrix hirtus. Classification (NCBI taxonomy): domain Eukaryota; kingdom Metazoa; phylum Arthropoda; class Insecta; order Coleoptera; family Phengodidae; genus Phrixothrix; species Phrixothrix hirtus. The sequence goes on from JAHWXV010455745.1 coordinate 6,802, forward strand.
CATTTTTTTTCGAACGCAACACAGCCCCCATAGTGGGAGTGATAATATGGGGTGTAATATGTTATAGTAACAGATAACCGTTGGTCTTCATTGATGGCAAATTAAATGCAGCCGGTTACATTGCCAATGTGATGGAATAAATTGCACTTCCATATCTAAGAGAGTTGGAAAATCCTATTCTACAACAAGACAATGAGAACTATTTCTTGATAATAATTTTGAGTCGCAACTTGCACGTTAGTCTGACGCATTCGATAAGACAATAAGAAGTATTTCTCGATGTTTTTACAGCGTTTCTGGCCTCACGTTTTTGTCTCCAGCCTATTACCGGTTTAGACCGTAAACAATCTGATTGATTAGTGCAAATCTTTAACAGTACGCATTATAAAAGGAGGCAAACTTCATTATTATGTTCAACATGACTCGCCTGTCGAATAGCCCTCGTATAGGTTTAGCTGACTGTTAAAGTGCATGTGATATAATATGCATAATGCTACATAATGGCATTTTATAAACCTTTAGCGGCGCAACGGTTAATCCAAGTATAGTTCCTGAAAATAGACGATAGATCGGTATTAATTGCACTACAAAACAAATAAGTGCAATGTCAAAACATCCACTTTTTGATTTCACATTTAGCGTTATGGAGATTATAAGCTAGCAAAGAAGGGGGCTGTAATCATATATTTTGTTTCGTTGTAAAATGTGCAACATAGAAAAAACAATAAAATTTTGTTAAGGAATCCGAGGGAACTAATATCAACGACGCTCTCGTTTTTGGAAACATTTGTTCTTCCGCGGTAGAAGATTTTTCTTCTATTTCAAATATATCATTTATGACTCTTCGTTATTTCAAAACTACCATCATAACGTTGAAGATCTAATTCATAGTCTCTTGGGAAAACATAGAAGCCGGAAAATAGGAAGCTAGTTAAGCTCAACAGTTGTTGTAGATGGGGAGTAGGTAAAAAGATCCTATTCGGCAATTTATGATGCTATCTGCGGAGTTCTAACTATTCGTATTTACCAAATGAATAGTAGTGACATTACCATTATATTTTGTATTTTCATAAGACTTTTATTACTAGACGTGTTTTATTGGTGCCAGAACAAAGAAGACTTTATGTATTGATATAAGAAACAAACATTGTACAACGTGCACACGATCGGAGAAGTATAATATCGCAATTCTTAGTCACAAATGCTTAAATAACTGTAGTGGAACTTCGACTAGGGTGGAAGCCGAAATTTTAGGGAGGGCTTCAAGAAAACAATTGATATGGATAGTCTCATATAACATCAATTAAATGACGGTGGCGACAGAAAAGTAACCAAGAAGTTTCTTGAGGCACGGCTATGCGCTAGTTGCTTTGCAAAAACTATCATCTGTGTATTTTTTCAAATAAATACGCGAAATCAGTGGTAAGTTATTAAACTATACGAAACGAATATAACGAAGTCCTAAGAGACTTTGGGTTCCAGGAAGAAAGCTCAGTAATTCCAGAAATAAACTGGTTCTTTTTAGCGTACGAGGAGTCATCTAGAATAATACAGCAGATTGCAATCTTTACAGGAGAAAGTGCAAAATCTGTATAAGGACTTAAAAAGTCCTATCCACATATGTTTGGCGAATACAAAATTGCCAAGAATTGCAGATTTTTCGTGTTCCTCTAGTAGTTCTGCTATAAATCATATAGCTAGTATGGAAGACTGTGGTCTACTAGATGATCTTCTGGTGTATTATTATAATCACCTTTTTATTTCTATATTTTGACCTCTATATGTATTTTGTTTGGAGTTTTCGTTGATTTGAGATAGTAGGTCAATAATAAATTTTAGAAAAGTAGAATTTATAATTTAATAATTGACCCACTACCTCAAATCAACGAAAACTCCAAACAAAGTATTCTAAAAAGTGTATTATTAACGCCCGCTGTGTTTCCATGAATAGTAACGGAATATAGTTGAATAGACTACAAATCTATGTGCGGAAAAACATTTCTCGCTCAAAAGATCATATGAAGCACCTTGTAGGCTGCTGCAATTTCCTTCAAAAATGGTGGGAAACATTACAGTTTTGTAAGTCCATCCAACAGTTTCACTATCACACAAACGTATTTCCACAGAATGGCGCGTAACACTTATGGCTAAAAATAAAGCTGCCTAGAACCAAGAACGGAAATATGTTTGTAAAAAAGGTAACGCTGATCGCGACCTTTCCAGTAATGAATACCAAATAAAGAAAACTAAGTTTCCTGCAATTTCTGAAAAAAATCAATATATTGAGGACTAAACTCTGGATAAGGTTAAAACTTCACTGTGAAAACAAGAACGCCAGCTTTGTAGAGCATCTCGTTTGCTATTTATATAGTATTTTATTACATTCGATGAAAAATATAAAAACTTGACTATTAAGTATAACGTCACTTTCTAGTTCTTATCTGAAACGAAGTCTAGACCCGTTAAAGCTCCGTCCGTTATTTCTAATATTTCTAATTTTAAAAGCAGGTTTTTAGAAAATAAAATTTATTTTTTTTATAGGTGATTAATTAATATTAATTTTAAAGGTATAAGATTTCAAATTCATTTAAATTCATAATTATAAAAATATATTAGCATTTTAATAATAATTTAATATAAAACAGCAAACGAATGTGTAATAGCTACAACGTATAATTGAATGTAGGTTCCTATTTGTAATTCATTTTTACACGAAAATTTGCAATTTTTTTTGGAATCAGTTTAAAATACTTTAAAAAGTTATGTTCAATAAAAGCTTTTTATTTCCCGGGCAACTTGAGACTAGAAAACACCGATATTCGTCGTGAAATATATGCAAGCACTTTCATTTATTTTGTCTCTAAATTTATGTAATTTAATACTCATGCGTTTTACGAAATGTTTTATCAGCTGGTATATGAAATATTGTAATAAAGTATCGTGCTTTTCTAAATACATTGAAATTCATGCGTCACTGTGAGCACAACCTATAGGATTTGCTACGTTTGTAAATATTATTATATCATTGCGCAATTATTCTCTCAGACACTAAAATTAACTCCGTTTTTTACTACAGCGCGCAGTGTATGACGCAAGCTTAGGAAATATCACAGGCTAAATAGACAATAACGCATGTGGCAGAAATCACGATTGTTTAATCACGACCAGCAAAGCTACAGTGGAGAGAGGTGTGGTTCATCGATACTTGCGAGGCTAAACACTGTAAAATTAAGACAAAATTGATATAAGGTAGACGCCACAGTTCTTCAGTCAAACTGTAATCAGGCGATGATTGTGAAACACCCTGTTTGTCACGATGTTAGTTACCTACCTTACAAGTTGAAACAGACACTGTAGCGGTACTGCAGATACTAGATTAAACTGGAAAAGAAATGTACTAATGCTAAAGATGCTCACTCATTTATGACCATGCTGTATATAAAAGTCAATGAAAAATGCTAACTGAAGATTTAGATATTATCTACGTTACTTGCAAATCTTTAGAGCGTAATGTGTCCTGAATAAAATAACTACGGGCAAGTTCTCAAAATTGACCACCCTGTATATTATTTAAATAACTAATTTAACTTTAAATTGTTTTAAACAAAAATGTTATTCTTACTCAGAAATAAATGCTTTATGACTTCCATTTCTAAAAATTAGTAAATTACCATTTAACTTTTTGTACGCCCACTGAATAACTATGATTTCATGTTAGGTTGTTTGTCGATGAAATAATAAGCAAAATTGGAAACAAGAACACCATTATATAATTTTTGTTTGCATGAAAATACACATACGTAGATACAAAGTCAATAATCAGTTACGAAATTAGACAAAACTTATATTCTAAGAACAAGGACACTCGTTAGCAAAAACTAGGCTCGTATCAATTTATTTACAGAACCCAGCTGGCTATTACACTGAAAGGCTTGAATGATGGAAACAATTTATAAATGAGCTCGAGGCTTTGCCAACTACTTGGATTTACTTCATACGGTCAAACGCCAGACAGATACTTTATGATTTCAATAAAAGCCTATATTATTTCACTAAAAATTAAGAAGGCACCCCCGAACAAGCACTCAATACTTTCAATACTTAACACAGGCGTATCTGCCTTACTGCTGTCACCGCGTTCAAATTCCTTTCTCACGGGACTGTGCGTCTTTCGCCCACGAGGATAGGATGCCAAGCAAATATCTTAATACATGTTGCATTGTAACACAGTTAATTATTTCTTGAGCTTTAAATGGTATCGTGCCCATTAATTTCTTGTGTGCATAACCATTATACTTTGTAACCAATAGTCCATAACCTTGTTTGAACTTGACGCATGATCTTATTTGCATTGGAACAATTTTTAAAATTTCTAACGCAATACTACTATAGTTTTAACTAAAATTACTGTGTAATATTTCAAAAGTAAAATTGCGAGGCGTATTCAAATAGATTTTTAATTTAGTTTTATTCTTTCTTAAATGGGATTAATTTTTGAATTATTTAAACGGGTTCTATTTTAACGAAAAATTATATAAATTATTAACGTGCATGGTACTAAGTATCGCTTGATTTACCCAGTATTCTGAAACAAACAGCAAGAGCTGGCAGAACGTAAGGCGTAGCTTTGTAATGGGCGTGTCGGAAACGCGGTGTGGGCTGGTGGAAACTCGCATAAGTGTTTGTTGGTATAGAGGACTTTTAAGGCAATTCTTTGTTATACACTAGCATATATCATGCTAATAGACGTGGGCGAGCATCCTACACTTCCTACGAGTAGCGCAATGACCACTACATGAGATCTGCATACATTACTTTCATTATGACTATAGACAATAGTTATAAATTATACATACTATTTTAATAACTTTTTCACTAAATTGTCAATGTCAAACTATTTACGTATACTTCATCTACTTGAAGGTATAGGATACTGATTTCCTATCGGTTAATAAATCTGCATCGAAATAAAAATCCATATCAAAATAAACCTCATTGTGATATAGATAATAAGTATACTACACTATGGGGGTAGCAAATGGAATTTTGGAAGAAGGCTTGATCTATCTTCGACATTGCCAAAAAATTTAAGCTTTATGATATTTCGGCCTATTCATAGATAAATTTTATATTATTAATTTAGATATATTTTAGGAAAAATATAATTTTAGCATTACTATAGTGATAAACAGATTTGTATGTTTTGAGATTTCATTTCTAAGGACCTAACAGAGGTTCAATTTCCCATATTATTGAATAAATGCATTGGCATCTGATTATAAAGCACATACATGCAACTTCAAATCAAAAATGTTTAATTTTCAAAGAATCGCAAATTTTATATGATACTATTTACAATAATATTTACAATAATTGTTAATTGTTAATTACTATAATCATGTGGTTTTAGAATGCAATTAGGTTATGTTATTATCATGAACTTACAGTTACAAGTATTTTCTATATAAACACTGAGGAGCAAAAAAAAAATCGAACCACTTTAACAATTCACTTTCATTTGATGCTCCACAAGTTATAACTCTTTCCAACTAAATTAAACTGCATTATGAGTATAATGGTTTTTTAAGCTTTTTAATAAGGGGAACGGTGAAAATATTTTATGCCTATATTCATGCGAACCTAAGAAGCAAAATTCTGAACGGAAGTAGAATCAGCAAATACGATACAATAAACCAAAAAAAAATAAATAAACAAGAAACAAATTTAAGTTAACGGGGCATTGTTAATAAGACCTAGTCCGTCCCGTTGCGCTTACTACTGCCTGCATTCGATTATTCATATCGCTTATAACCTTTTGAATAACTTCTTGTGTTATAGCTTCCCATACCTATGTTCGTGCTATCATGAGGTCTATGCTAGTGGTGGCAGAGGGAACTCGGTTTGTAATTTACCTTTTAAGCGCATCCCAAACATGTTTAATGCGATTCAAGTCTGGACTACGGGGAGGCCACTCCATAGTTGTTATGTGCACGTTTCGGAGGTGTTCTGTAGCTATCCATGATACGTGTGGATGAACATTATTGTGCATTGAAATAAAAGCAACGCCTAAAAATGGGCCATAACGTACGACATGTTCTTCAAGGATGTTCTCTATATATCGTTCTGCTGTCATAGAGCCTCTGTCGATAAAAACTAATCCTGTACTGGCTTCAAAAAAGAACACAAGAAAATGTTCATTTAGCGTAATGCTCTTCAGGTCTCCTCCACACTCACTCCCGGCCATCAGCAGCAAACAAACAAGTTCTAGACTCATCTGTAAATAACACGTTCTACCACTGACGCAATGTCAAGTTTCGGCGGTTTCCAGCAAAATCAAGACGACCTACTCGATGCTATCTGAGAAGTTTAGTCCCATTTTCTAGGCGATGAGCTTTTCAGTTTGCTTCTCGTAATCTTGTTCTTACAGTTTATTCACTTATTCTGATCCCATGAACCTCATCTAGACGGCTACGAATTTTTATCGCAGTAATACGCATTTTTCGTAGAGCGGTAGTAAAACGATGGTCCCTTTCGGAAGTGGCCCTTACTCATCCTCAACTTGGTCTTCGTTTAAAGATTCCAGTATCCCTATAACGATTATAAGCGCATTGAAGCTTAGATCGACTTATTCCAAGATGAGTCGCAGCATACTGTTGACCATACCCCTCTTCAGTTAAAGCAGTAATTTCAGGTGTTTGAGCTTCAGTTATATCCATTTTCGGAGCAGTCAAATAATCGAAACTTAACCTCGTTACCTCGTTCTACTTCCGAGAATTGAAAAAAGGTGCACAACTCGACACAAACATAATTCAGCTTATAACAATCTCACTACAATGAATTTGAAACAAGAAGATTAATTGTGCAGGCACTGAATAACACTTCACCTAATTGACAGTTGTGTTGATTTTCGGTTGTTTTCTATATTATTAAGCCTTCTACATTACTGTGAACGAATTGAAAATAGTTTCCAACCGTTGGAAGTGAGAATTTAAAAAATATTACAGTGGTTCGATTTTTTGCTCGCAAGTGTATATAATTAGGGCTTGTAGTAATTTGAACTGCTTAACCGTGCATTCTTTACATATTTGAATCAAATTAGGTTTATTAATTATATTTAATAGCTTATGAAGTTGAAACATAATTACTATAAATACAAAGTTATTCACGTAACCTTATTTCTAATTCGACTCTTAATTCTTTCCAATTTTGGTTATGCTTATTTTTAGTAATGACTTCTAGGTATCCATTAGAATAAACTTAAATTTCGCTTATTAAATTTTTCTTGTAGAAATGAAAAAATAGTTAATTCAGATATTACTCTGGAGATCCCGATCAATTAATAGTGACATTCAAGTTACATAACCATAAGAAAGATGTTTATCAATACCAATGATTTTATATACTCAGATAGACACTTCATATGGCGTCAAAACAAATCAGATTATAGTTAAAAATTTTGCGGTAAGTGTCAGTGAATGTTCAAAAGGGCGTAATATCGTATTTTCGATAATCACAGTTAAGTTCATTTTATAGTTCAAGGGTGGTCCGGTACGTAAATAATACAGACAATGGCATGAAAAGCTATTTAGAATGGAGTACAATATTTTTTTTATTTAGGGAGCAAGGTCATTGCGATGCAAGTTTGTTGTTTTAGGACATTCACTAATAACAAGGATTTTATATAAATAATCAATGTTAATAATGATTCATGCATAAAGTGTATTTTAAGATATTTTAACCTTTTTAAGAAAACTATTATTCCGTTTAATAATGGAAAATATGCTTCTTACAAATCTGAGTAATCAAATATTAGTATTTAAAAAAAATTAAACATTTTTTAGCTTTTTTTAACTGCTACTTTACACGCGCAAGAATTACTCTGATAATTTTATTGAAAATTACTATCAACATTTTTAGTAATAAAAATTGGAAGTATTAATACTGCAATCTTACAAAAAATTATGGCGACAAATTTACCAACATAATTTTCAAGGTAAAATTACTGTATTATATTGCAACATTTTTAACTTTTTATTCAACTCGAGATACGCTCTTAACAAATTTTTCCTTATTTATTGTACTGCAAAATTCCCGTTTCTGTGGGTTAAACTATCATGACGACCTTGTACGGTGTAAATTAACAAATTTCCAGTTTCAATATATTTTGCTAATCTAAGTAGACACAACTGTTGTAAAAGACACATTAACAATTTTACTCATTTTTCGAAATGAATTATTTTCAATAAATAACTTGTGAAAAAATCAATTATTCAGAATCCACTACAAATAAACCTTTACTACTGATAAATGTTCCCGTAAAATCTTGTGCATGCTTATCAATAGTCCAGGGATGCCTCAATATCACGATTGTCACATGATGATTGTGCATCGATTGTTTCCGCCACAACCACCAATTTAAGGTAGAAACACACATTACCAGACCGTGCCCGGACCGGAGGATGGCTTACAGATGAAAGCGTGTTTTAACAGTATTAATAACCATACTGATTTATAAAATGTATATAAAATATAGTATAAACTTCATAAAAGTCATTTAAAAGTTTTGATACCTGATTTCCTACAATTATTTTATATTTTCCATAAAGTAGTCACGCGGCTGTCCGGTCTGGGCTCGTCCCGGTTACATGTGTTTCTACCTCTTTTGGAGGAAAATTCTTCCAGACTATATCCTTAAATTAATCGGATCAATGCCCAGACGAATAAGAGCGGTACTATGACAACAAGGATATCCTACGCGATATTAGAGTTAAGCTTTTAATTTTTTCTGTGAGCTAACTTTTAAATATCATTTCGATTTTTGTTTATAATATACATAAGTTGCTTACTAAAATTTCCTTTTAATTTTAGTGTGTAGTTCTTTATATCATTATAAACTATTAAGGTTTATCTACTTTTCGTTTTCGTATCTATGTTTTCTTCCCAGTAATGTGTACTTTTTCATAAGCTGCATTATTTAAGCTATGAGCTCTGTATGTATGCGAAGGTATGCATTTTACAATGAAATCAATTAGCGATCTTAAATCCTAAATTATAATAAGCGTATCTTAATTAATTTACCTGAATTTACTATCGATTTCTGCAATCACGTATTATCATTAATAGGAAATCTGTACATTTTAATATTTGGCGAATTTTTTTGTCTTTTATTGCATCCCGCATACTGGCAAATATTTACTGGCATTGCAGATTATATTTAAATTAATTATAAATAACACTATAACATTACACCAGAAACTAACGAAATATGTGATTGTTTAAAAGGTTGTAAAATATTTTAGCATCCAATATTCAAACTTTTAAAGGTCTGCTTGTTTGTTTATATTAGTCTGGGAATAATTTAACGCATCTTCGCCAAGACGATGATCATAATATTAAAAAATCAAAATAAACAGCGTATCTAAACGTCTGGTAAACTTAAGTACATACCCACCTACTTTTAACTGCTTTTTGTGGAATAACTTAAATTGCTATTTCTTAAGTAGGTTATTAATTAGTAATTAAAATAGTTTACATTGTTTTAATTTTATATACATATGTACACAAGTACCTAAAAAGTTAAAACCGTGAATAATTTAATATAAAAAAGGTTATTGCTTTTGTGGCATAATTTGTAAAATTAAAATAAATTGTGAACTAATTGATTACTTCATAATGAAAACAGCCATTTCGGCGAACTTGATAAATATAAATATAAGTATTTTCGGCGTGTTCGTATTACTAACACAAGTAATGACATACTTAGAATGAAGTAGACCGTGAATGCAGAGCTACCTAATATTCGCCGGCAAATTAACCGGTAGCACTGCTGCCCACAGGTGTTCGCCGGCATTTTGTGGTTTCCAATTTTTACTTTAGGCATGCGCAATCTGTTTATATAAAATCAATGTCAATAGAAATAGCTAGAAGTATATTAAGCGTATATTAGTTACTGCTGGAACAATGAAATTGTTTATTTGCAAAGATATAAATAAAGTAGCATTTAAGAACATTCTATTTAATTCAAATTACCGTTAGCTGCTTGGACCGTTTTCGGAAATATATAAATGCATACGATAATTTAGTATATATATTATCTGAAATATCATTCGTTTCAACCTTTGAATCCCCTAAACCTGCATAATTAGAAATATTTAAAAAGCACCGAAGTGGACTTGTTTTATTGAAGCAAAAATCTTAGCGTGGTATTTGTCAAGAATGACTATTGATTTTGTAAGACTGCACAGTTGCAATTTTGCAACAACTGAATGACTTGGATTGTAGTTTTAGATTTACTTCATAAAGCTGTTAAGTCATCATAATTGTTAATCGATTCTTATTAGGCAGATTTTTGTTTGAAGGGTTATCGTTTGACATGATTTCTATTACATTATATTTAAATGCAATACTTACTGTACCAGAAGGCATTTGGTTGATACAACTAGAATTGTTCTCATTATTTCTAAACCAAATTGGATACAATTAAGCGATAAGAACACTTAACTTATACAGTTATATCGACAAATAATAATTGTTACGTGTAAAATGCATGAGAAGGTTTATAATAATAAATACTCCATTGGTTTTGTGAGGGATAATTCTCAAAATAAACAATAAGTACAAACAAGAAATGCTAAAGATGTTGTTTTAATCTTTACTACAAGTAATAGCCATATAAAGGTTATAAACATAGCTTATATAGACGTCTTAAAGGATACTTTAATTAATTTTTATAAAATTAGTATTCTTCTAGATAAGTTTTATAAAATTAGTATTTATACTTGCAATGTTACGATAACTTTTATATCTATTCTACTCGTATAATATGAAGAATTTATATAAAGTTTGAGGGTTACTCACGAATTGCGAAAGTGTTAGTCTAAACATTGAATGTTAATTAAACGGCATATTAAATAATTCATAGATTGATGTGTTTTAGGGAATTCTAAGTTGCAGACTAATTACGGATATTGTTGGTTAGCTAGTTGTTGGAACAACTATTCGCATTAATTTGAATCTTGGTTCTTGTAAGGAACATATTCGGGCGGTTTTAAAGTGAAATAAATAATAATAGTAAAAAGAAATGTTTGACTTGTTTTAGTTAACTTTGTCCTTGTTTTCTGTAACTTAGTAAATAAAACTCAATTACTTGTTATTAAGTAATGAGATTAAGCTCCAAAATAACTGAAAATTCTGCTCAGAGAATATGACGTTGAACCTGTAAACTTGAAACGAATAGAGTGTATCGGTATTCTGCTTGCATTGAATCATTCTATAAACGAGAATTGTACAATTCTCAGATGGTTCATAATTGCCAACGTATATTATAGCTCTTAATGCATATAAGAAATAAATAAATCGCTTAATTTCCGTATTCGTTATTTTGAATGCCGTTTAAATGTGGTCCTTTTCCGAAAAAAGTAAGTTCGATTATGCCTGTGTTACTATAGAAACGTTAGCTTGTAGAGGGATTCTAAAGATACGAATTAAATTATTGAGTATCCTTTACATGAAATGAATTATAAATTTATGCAGAACATACAGATCATATTAAATAAACATGCAGTTCTGATATTAATATGGGTGTAAGGAGATATTTACACTAACACAGCTTTGAGTAAAGATTGCATATATGGAATTGCTAAAAAGAGAGGGTACAGTTAAATATTTTGAAAATGATTTATAAAAATTGCTTGAAATTTCTCACATGGTTAGGAGTATTTAAATTCTATCACTTAGGATATTTTCCAAATTTCGTCTTCATTTGTGTTAGAGATACGCGACGGTTAAAACTGCATACTTTTGAAAAGCAGTCTGATGGATGTTGCAACATTGCTTCTTATGAGTTCTTGTAAATCTTTGTTTTATTGATCTATTGATATAAACTCAATTTTTACGTATCTTCACAAAGAAAAATCAAGTGGAGTTAAATCATATGATCTAGCTGGTCATTTACTTACTCCTCTTCGCCTTATCCATATGCTAGGCCTAGGCAACGTATCATCTAAATATTGGTGCACTTAAAGGCGAAAACGGGAAGGTCTTGCTAAAGCCATGTAATTTCTGCTAGCATGTCTCGGTTGTGTTGGTTTGGGAATATTTCTCTAATTCGGGGAGCAATATGTTGTCGTATAAGTTGCAAATACCTTTCAAATTGTCATTATTGAACGATACTAGACCAAAAATTAACTCTTTAGGGCCACTGAGTATGAATTTTCTATATCCAATGTGGATATTCATCACACCAATAACTACAGTTATGACGGCTAACATTCCCATTTATACAAAAAGTTGATTCTTCATAGATTCGCAATCGTCCATTCTCCTATCAAAATCTATATTATGGTTCAAAGCCAGCTAGCTGCTATATGGAACATTTTGGAGTTTCAACCACATTAAACACTACGCTCAAGGTATTTCCTTTGTTGGTAGCAATTTAGGGCTGACCAAGTTTTTCACGGTCTTTAGCGCCCCCAGTTTTATGAAATCTCTATAAAGTTATTGAAACTGTAATTATAGCAATCAGTTGCCAGTTAGGATGAAATTTAATAAAAATATTCACTACTTGAGCACAACTTTGCTTTTTATCACCATATCCAGTCATCATAATAATTTCTATACGCCCACTTTCACCTAGACGTACCACTCTTAAGGTGTATAACAAGTTTAATTTTTAGCTAATATGCAAGTGAAAGACAGGTAATGACAGTATTTTCAAAGTTAGCTTCTATTATTCTTTTTCAAATATTAATTTGTGAAATGTCGTTTTTACATTTAAATATAAATAAAGATAGGCATGTTATACATCACTGAAGGCAGAAAAAAATTCACTTCAAAAGTATTGAATTTAATTCGCTGAGCTGTTTAAAAAAATCAAGTTAGCTTTATACCTCGAAAACGTTTGGTTTTGGCGGAAAACTGAAAAAAATCTGAAATAATAGAATTTATTACTCCTAACAATATGCCAAATTGCAAGAAAGTTTGACAGATTCGTTTAGAAATATTTTACAGCATCAGTACTTTTTAGCGATCCTGTACATTTCTTAGTAGACAAAGGCATAGATTTCAACGTTTGCAAATAATATCGCAATTTGAAACTAACATCACATGATGTTAATTGAAATTCAAGTCGATTACTTATCTTCTATGCAACACCCCAATAACTATGAAATTAAATATTCTTCATTAAAACAATTATCTTCTAAAAATATCTAAACATAAAGTTTTTAGATTACTATTAGAAGGAGAGTTGTACAAAAGACAGTTGATGCTTTGTAACATTTGTTATATTATATCTTAAAGTTAATTTCACTTTCTTAAAATAACTAAAATTGATTTAACTTTATATTTTCCATAATAAAACATTCATGATAAATTCAATTTCATAATCCCTCTATGTAATAAGATTTGGCAACAACGAATTTTCCAGGTTATTAGTCCGCAAATGAACAATGAGCGGCCACTCTTTGCGTAGCCATGATTGATTTAAGTTGAGAACTCGTTTGATTTAAAATATTAATTTCAAATAGATTTTTTTAGGTTTCTTTAAATAAGGAGAATTATTTATCTTCTAGCGTTGTTTAATTCAATTGTTACCACAGAGCCACTTGAGGTTTATTTGCACCATTTTAATATGTCTCTATCTATCATTAAACTTTCCTTTAAAGAGTTATATGCTTTTCAAAAGGTTTTTGCTTTCCATTAATTGGAGGAGTAGTACCAGAGATATAATTAATTTTAAAACATATCGTAATCTTTTTTAATCTAAACTTTATAAAATTTTTCTGAAGATCGTGTACCCAGAGATAGCATAGATCTTTATTCAAGCAATATGTAATTTTCACTTTAATCCTGGGAGTATTCAACGACTAGAAAATTGCTTTCTAATTGCGGAAGAAACTATAGGGTGATATTAAATGGTGACTTTCCTTAATCGCACTTTTTTATCTGGGTAGCTTTTATTAAAATAAATTGGTCGTTTGGGAGTGATAGAAACCAATTTTGCTAAATCTCCTATTAACTTTATGTCCCTGGAACATAATTGTATCCGATAAGAGCTATTGTAAATTATGATGTACATTTGCCCTAGCTTATTCATTGTATTTTGTATCTATTACATGCAATAAATAGCACATAGTTTTTTTGAATATCGATTGCTGTATTATTTTTATTTTATTATTTTCTTTTTATGCTGATCATTAGTGCTTTTTGTAAGATGTTAATATTTGATTTCTATACAAATAAGGTAATTCTTCGTGCTGATCTTCTAAGAGTAGCCAACTTTTGAACATTGTAGAGTAGCACCAATCAACAATCGGGATTTTAGCACAGCTAGGGCTTGACTTATGCAGGAATAATATATGTTGCTGGTGTGACTATAGTCTATATGCAATTACCATAAAAAATGTTTCTTTAAATAATTAATTGCTTTAAAACGGTTTAAAAAGACTAGGATTAAAGTTGATTGCTTTGCTAACATACGAGGTGATACCCAAAGGTTCCCGAAACGTAAAGATAAATAAAATTTCTGAATATCTTGATATTATTCACCCCATCACCTTCAATATAACTCCTTAATGTTGCAAGTAGCGATCCCATCCCCTTTTCTACTAAAGGAATGCATTATGGACGACGTTTTTTGTTATTGTGTTCACCACCGCCTGCGTTTTCGCTTCAATGTCCTCTATCGTCTCAAACATACTCCCTTTCAGCTTATTTTTCGACTTTTGAAAGACAAAAAAGTCGCATGGAGCAAGATTGGGCTAGTAGGCTAGATGAAGAACAACGACTAATTGTTTTTTATCAAAACTTCCAATTCATTAAAATAGTATATAGCCTCGAATTATCATAGTGAAGAAGTCAATCGTTCTTGCGCTACTCTTTTGATCATAAATATTAAACAAATAACTCGGTAAAAACTTGATGTTGATCTTGTCCTAAGCGCCGTTTTACGAATGTTTAAACTAGTCGTAAGCTTGCGCATGCCTTAAATCCTTATGCACGAATGCTTTCTTTTACGTTTTTCATGTTTCTGGAGCAGTCTTACTGAGTTTAACAAGAACTTGATACAGATGCGCTGTTTCTTCACATTCGCATTTACAAAATCGCAAACACACGAAGATACTACTAGGAAAAAATGTTCACCAACAACGAACACATCCACTAACAATGACATTGCTTAAAATACTGAAGCAGAAACCATATACACACATGTACGTAGTGGCATTTGAGAGTAGCTCGGTCTGTTTACGCGCGTAATTCAAATGTTGGAACTTTTAGGTACCACAACGTATTAAAACATAGGCAGTATATTCTGTATAAACTAAAAATTTTTATTACTTTATATTTAATTTGTTGATAAATTATTTTTTTATTTACTTTAGGATCGGTAACCTATATTTTAATAAAAATTATAACATGTTATTTATAAATTTTAATGCAATGACTGTCTTGTAAATTATATAGATCAAACAAAACAATGTCTAAAAAATAGAGTACAATCACATAAATTTAATATCAAACTTAAAAAAATTAACTCGACTGCATTAAGTAAACATAGTATAGAAAATAATCATCAATTCAATTTCAATCTTGACGATATAAAAATGATGAAACAAGAATATATGTAAGTATTTTAATCGGTTGTTCCTAGAAATGTGCAATATTAGAGCTGCTAAAAATACAATAATTGCGCAAAGTCACATAGATAATTTAAGTAAAATATACTGTAAAAGTATTAATTCATCTAATCCTTTCTTATCATTGTTCTAAATTTTATAAAAAACAAAATTATTGTGTAAAACTAATTAATATGTCACATAACATGTTTCCTTAGACTTATATTGTAGATTTATTTTAACAACTACATGTACTTATAATTGTCATACGTCGTTTAAAGAAATCTACCATATCAACAATGTATCATTACAGTACAGTTGTGTAAAGGTGTTCAAAGAAACAACAGTTTTTCAAGTTAAATACATTATTCTTGTCTTTTAATTAAAATACTTTAAATTAAATAATTCTCATATATATTTCACATCTTTGTTAATTCTGCTAATAACATGAATAATAAAAACAATCTATTTTATGTCAAAATGGCGGCATAAAAATATTCCATCAAAATGTAACACAAAATTAACAGTTTTTATGAATATGGCAAAAAGTGTAAGCCGAAACGTCAAAAGTATATGAATAACGTAATTTTCAGAACTTTACAACAATTCCAGGAATTGTAATAAATAAATTTCAAGGATATTGACTTTTTATTAAAATATAGCTTACCGATCCTAAAGTAAATGAAGAAATATATCATAAACAAAGTTAGTGGGAACATCCTGTAGGTCGGCAAGTTTTACACTGACTAAAATAGTGTCGTTAAAAGAAACTTAGACGGATACATGGTTGGCGAGTTGAGGTTCTAAAAGCAACTTTAAGTAATTAAATTAGACGGATACCTTTATATCAACATTTTAATAAATACCGTTTGCCTAATTTCTAATAAAAAACTGCTGTTAGCTCGCAGTGATAACCTTTATCTACATGATTAGTCCGGTGGGTACGCCGAATACAGTATACTTCCTTGAATTTTCTGAAAATAGCACACCTACTATAAGTAGATGTATTAACAAATTCTTTTTCACCTACTTTTCAAACATGGAAAACGTCAAGGTTAACTAGGGTTAGGAGCGGTAAATGCTAGCCAAATCCCTTCTATAGATCATCATAAAAGCCTTTTACATCCGAAGAAGCGTTTCCTAGTTTGCACCTACCACTTATATAGCAATAGATTAAGTCGTTTTTAGATTACTGTGGATAAAATAAACCAGGTCATTTATTTAGAAATCCATTGTATTGGTAAATAGTTCCATTAAAGAACTATACGATTATGTACACTTTAATGTGTTGTTTTGCACAGTCTAATTAAAGAATTTAGTTATATTAACCTTTCGGTTGACGGGCGGTTTGAAAATCACTCCGTTTGACGGGCTGTGTCTTAGAGACCCAAACTTCATTATGATTTTTTTTAATTAAAATTCACTAATATGTTTAATGTTTTAATTTAGTTGGGTGCTCTAGTGAATTTTATAATATAGATAATGGAAACATTTCTGAAAAAAAGAAATCCATACAAATTAATATTTATTTTATAAAAGATTGCATATTAAACAGTGTTCTCAA
>JAHWXV010455751.1:0-13681 GCA_024586415.1 Phrixothrix hirtus
TTTCCACGGGATTTCCGGAAAGAAGGAACAACCTAATTTCTACATGGCATATGTTACACTCGCTCTGAGTTATACTTTTGACTAAGAATCGAGCGTGACGTTATAGTATTTAATTAGTTTTTATTAACTAATTAGTATTTAAGTCACTTGAGATTGTTGCTTATGTTAATTATTATAATTATCAAACGAATATTGATTGATTTCGGACGATAAACGGCGCAATCTTTGTTGATTAATGTATAGCAAGTTTTATAATAGCTTTTAATTAAGTAATTTTTCTATTTGCAATTTAAACTAAAATTATACACTCGCGCACGGTATTTAACATTTTCTTAAAGTTTGTTTTGTCTTTGATTAAGTATTAATTGATACACTTCCGGAATAACTAATACAGTGAAAACACGTAGAATTCTCGGAATCCCATTAGATCGGGTTTCGCGATATTACCACAGTTCCACGGGAAACGTCACAAGCTAGGCCTTTTAAATATTATAGTTATTTTATTCAGACTTAACAGTGAAATTACTTCCGGTTACTCAAGTTACGGAAATTTTTCTGAGAAACCGCGAAGATTATATGAAATGGCATTAATTTTCTCAAAAATACAATAAATTTGAAACAATCGTTATAGCCGATCTCGAGAAAATTTCAAAAGACCAAAAAATTACAAGAGTAAAGTGGAAAATTTGGTTATCCGATTTTAGTGAAATTATTGCAGTCGCGCGTGACGATGGATATAAAATCAATATAAAATTTTGTTTCTGTTGGACTTTTGGTTTTCGAGTAATCGTGTTCACAGACACACACGCGCGCGCGCGCGCGCGCATACGCACACGCACACGCACACACACACGCACACGCACACGCACATGCACATGCACATACTCACACAAACACACACACCCACACACACACACACATACACACACACACACCAATTTCTAAAAACATGATTTTCGACATCCAAAATTTTGGTTGAAAACAATTCGTTCTGTTTTACCTATATAGGGCAAGAGAAGGTGAAAAGGTAAAAGTGTTTTTATTAAATTAATCAGAACCGATTATGTAGAGACAAATTATCAAATCAAAATTCCTAATGGAAGCTTCAAAACCAACAGTTTGCCTGAAACACCCTTTAATTATGCCCATTTTCATAATAAAGATAATAAATAGTATTTTAATTTTAAAACAGTTTTTACCATGTAGGTCCAATTATTTATATAGATAATTGTAACGACAAAAGTTAAACGTTAAATTTAAATTAAAATAAATTATTTATGGTAATATGGTAATATGGTATCAATTATTTTTTAAAAATATAAAAATTTACAAGTTAAGATTTACAGATAATTCAACAGCCATAAATTATTAAATGGCGTCAAAATGACTGAGAGCCAAAATAATTGTGCCAAGATGTCCTTGGTGTCCAAATGTTCTAACACTAAACTTGCAGTCATAAAGAAACAATGCCAAAACGGTGAAGGCAACTTAGCAGCGCCAAAACGTTACATTATCGTATTACTTGGATAAAAAAAATTATTAAGAAAATATTCCTACCTCTGTTAATTTATCTTCATCAAGCACGGCATCACCTAACACTTTTAAAGTCTTTAATTGTCTTTGAATGCTTACATTTTTATAATCTTCTACATTTAAGTGCTGAAATCTATTTGCATGGTAGTCCTTATCAAACTTAGCTTTTTCCTGAATCGCTTTTAACTAGAAATGATACTTTTACTTATATATTAAGGTAACTTTTACAAACATAAACATTACTTTTGCGTTTTCTTTGTCCTTATTGTTAATGTCCGTAGCAAAATCCCAATCGGCATGAACTACCTTAGTTGTAATTTTAGAAGCCTTCTCCTCGTATTCGGTTTTCAGAAATTTATCTAGTTGTTCCTCAGTCGGTTGATTTTGTTCCTTGAGGTACTTTAAAAGAGGGTCAAAATATTCTAAAATAGCCTCGGCACTTAAATCCGTTTCTCCTGTCATGACTTCTAAGACTTCTTTCCAGTGCTTGCTTGCTCCCAAAGATAAACCATTTCTGTATCGACAAGTTATAATTTACATAGAATAAGTTTAATGCGTTTTGATGTAACTTACCGAAGTTTATCGCCGGCTTCTATAGACTTGTAGAAGTCGCATTTGTGTAAAGAACTTGCGGGATTATCGGGATCGTATTCTCCAGCAGCGATACATAGACTTTTATATAATTGAAATTCCAGAATATGGGCCACAAAATAACTGAAAGTAAAATTAAATATGTATCGGTTTCTGTCAACTAACTTATATAATGATTTTTAAAGTTAATTTTTAATTTTTATCTATTTGAAATAATTCTTAAATAATGTTTAATTTTTGAAACAAGTTAAATATATAAATGAAAATTCTGCATCGACCTAGAGTTGAAGTTGGCTCCTTGCGCTAACATGATCTCTGAGTAACCGACTCCTTATGTACCTATATATATATATATATATTGTGGTAAATACAACCACATACATAAGGATAAAGATATGTATCGAATAACGTTATCTCATATTTCAATGAAAATTGTATATAAGAGTAAAGATATGTAAAATAATTTGAAAATATTAATGTAGGAAGTTGATGTAGTTATCAAAAGAACCATTTCTCAAAAGAAAAACAATAAATAAAAGAAATTAATAAGTTACGAGCAAACATCAGAATTAAAATGTAGTATACCAAATCTAATTTCAAATTAAACAATTGTATATAAATGTTAGTTTAAACAATAGTTAGAAACCTATGTTAGTAAACCCATGCAGATAAAATATATGAACATTCGCATTAACTAATTGTAGTAATTTTAATAAATATGAAAATTTGAGGTTAATGTTAGAAACCTTCTAAGTGAAGGGGTAAAATTAATTAATGCATTTGTTAAAAATTGTAGAATTCGTTTAAATAAAGATTACAATATCAACATTTAAACAATATAACAAAATAACAATGTAATATAAAACCAAAGTGTGTGCATCATGCATCATACGTTCAGGAAACTAAAATTTCTGCAAAATAATTGTGGAAATAGTGATAACCAGGAGTCGTAGAATATTATAGGAGTATTTTCCATCCATTTCATTGAAATTTTGCACAAAATGTTGAATATATGAAAAACATTTATCATGGTCACAAACCATTTCAGGGTCTTATTAATTTGGCACCAAATTTTTTCAATAAATTATAAAAATATCCACTCAGACTTTACAGGAAGAATCTGGCATTAATTTGATACAACAATATGTCCTCAAAGTTCAATTTAGCCAAATATTAAAGATGTTATGTCCAATTAAAGATTGGAAAATTTTTTAAATATTGCAAAGTCGACAGTTTCTTCCAACCTTCTGCTTGAATCTTCATTAGCAGTTAGTTGCATTTTGACCATTGTAAGTAAAAGTTGTGCAGCTCATTATAAGTAATAATTATATTGATCCGAGTTAATCAAAGTACGAAGTGATAACCTGAAACAAGTTGTTTCGATAAACAAAGAATTTAAATTAAAATAAAATTGAATTTTATCATAAAAATATAAAGAAGAAATTGAGAAGAAGGAGAAAAATTAAAGTTAAAAATATATTACATAAAGAAAATTTTACCTATTCATAATTTACAGAAGATTTGTACCAGGTGAGAAAAATTCGTTTAAAACCATTTGAACAAATTTTAGTTGATTTTGAAACTCAGCATTATTATTACAACTGGAATTAAGGAAGAAATTTATAATTAATTTTATCAACATCACAAAAAGCGAATTTTGTAGATACTCTCTCGGACGTGATGGAAAAGATTTAAATCTACATTAGTTACTTGAAACACTTAAAGGTGGCCAAACTTCAGATAATATAGCCTTATGTCCTTCAGAAGAACTTTTTAGTGCTGACATGGATAAATTCGAGTATTTCAGATGAAGAAACTTTAGACGAAATTGACCATTTTTCTATTTGCGTTTTACGATCGTATGTTTTGTAACTGAAGACCAATAAAGCGAAAACTGCAGATCAATCATACTATATTAATTATGTTGAATCTTGCTGCATTTTTTCGACACGACTAACGAAATCCTGGTAGCGCAAGGCAGCGATGTTGTATTAAAATTTAATTGAACTCCTGAATTTAAAAAATGGTATAAAATTTGTTTTGACAACCACTTTACGTTAGTCAGATTATATCATCGACTTACTTTAAAATAAATTAATGATACTGATATTCTTCAACATGAATATATGACACTTCCTGGCAAAAGAATTAGAAAAATGGCCAAGATATGATATGTTCGCTTCATTAACAAATGATTTAGTAACGTTAAAATAACTTTTAGCAGATTTAAGTATTTAAAATTTATAATTATTTCCTATCAAAATTTTATTAAAACATATTTATTAAGAAACTGTATACCGTAAGAAACACGAAGAAAGCAGATTAAATCTTTATTATTAAGCAGGATTTAGATGTCCTCGCAAGCGAGTTACATATTTTAAGAAAACAAATTAAGCAGTAATATAATAGGCAATTATCTTGACACAATTAGAAGCATTAGAAACAAATATTAGCAATTACAAATAATTAATAAAGGTGGTGATTTTGGAATAAATGATCAACAACTACAAAATTAGTTAATTAATTATGGTATAAAATTACATCCTGCGCAACAAGTCTAATTTTGGGAGAAATTGGACAACGCAAACATATAAAATTAAGGAAATTATCGATTTAGAAATAAGGTTTGTATATTTTATAAACAGAGGAAATTTGTTGTATATATAAACAAACCAAATTGATAATGAGGATAATTAGACTACCATATACGGCTTGTATGAACGATTGGTAGTGAGTAAGGCCACTATCAACCCAAATATTGTAAAGAGGTTCATCTCCTTTACAAGAACAGTCTATACAATCTATTAAATAGTTATTTGTATCACCAGTCCAGAAAATGACCTTTTGCAAGTACAAGTAAAATTGCAGGACGAACCGTAGGCATCGACTGTTTTATAATATTTCATAGAAAATAGTTTAATAAATATAAAATTTGTTTATTCAATTTCTAAAACATGAATGTTTGTAATTTATTACAATTTAACTGCATGATAACGTGGTGACAACTAAAGTTTTCAGTTAAAAAGACATAGAAGCAATTATTGTTATGCGGATTTAAATAAATAGTTATATATTTAGCACTCAATTTACATTGAAAAGAATATGAAATAGTGACAAGAAATTTTTATCAAGAACACTCTTTTGTTCCAAATGAAACAACATTCTAGGCATTTGAAAGATTATAGGGTGAAACTAATTGATTTGTCCTATGAATATGAAAGACAAGAAAATCGTAATCTCGATGTTTATTAATGATTGCTATTTTTAGTTATTAAATGGCGAACCAGTGGTCAAACTTCTATCTGTGCAACAGTAAAATATTAGGAATTTACTTTAAATTATTTTTTCGTTTTTAATAATGCAAATTGAGTTTATTATTTCATTAGAAACTACTTCTATATTTTCAAATGCTTTCAATACAAATTTTGAATAAAACTGTTTCCATTACTTACTATGTTGAAATCTGTAAAACGGGTGATAAACCCATAGGTCTTAGGTCTTGCCTGGTGAGCAATCCCTTGTGTAAACACTTAAAATATTCGATACAAAGACGTCAGATGACGCCAATAAAGGTACGTATACGTTAAAGCGTGATCTCAAATGTAGACGGAGCTTGCAAAACGCTTCGCACAATCGGACAAACGCGCAACACCTGTAGATTTCTTTAACCAACAACAGTGGTATTTTTTGAAGTCCATATTTTACACCACTTGAGTAACAATTCTACTTTTCCATACGATAGAAAATGTTATAACTGCAGTAAACCACACTGTACGAAATTACGTTAACTTTGAAAATAAAACAGTTGATATTAACAATCGCTCTGGTATTTACGAAGATATGATTTTAAAACATTTTTCTTAGTTACTTTGTTTAGAATATAATGCTAATGATAATTAAAGACTTTTAGTGCCAATATAAGTGTCATAAACCGATATTATAACAATAGTATTGTTCAAGCAGAGAAAAATGGCGTTATTGATTACCAAATCACTGCCTGCCTTAAAATTTCTAACATTACAATACACAGGAAGCACCATTAGATATAATCAACAACAGTAGATCACCATAATACCAAAGCGTTAATCGGACCAAAAATAATATAATTGTGTACATTTTAAATTATGGTACAACAAATACTAGAAGTACATCAGGTATTTGTGCCTTTTCGAGTATTTTGTGGGGGGAACTATTCACATAGAAGAACTGCATACATATCATTAGCAGGGCATTTAAATTCTTCATGGACGAAAAACTAAATCAGGAAATCACTGTCGTTGGGTTCTGCGCAAACATACTGTGACAGAATTAGAAATACTAACAATTTTGTGGAAGCTTCCATAAAACTTTCCAGAACACTTGGAAGGTTTCTTAGAACTGTACTCACGAATGACTCATTACTGTGAATTATATTTATCTAAATAAATTCAAGGTCAGCAAAGAGTAATAGCTTTGAATTGTGTTACATCAGCATTATGATTAATTTTAATCTTGACTAATGACTAATACAAGGTGATCGCAAAATAGTTTGACAAACTTTGGGGTATGATTAAACTCACCAAAATAAAGAAAAAAGTTCCTATAAACATGTATCCGAAAATGTCTCCTTTCGGAGTCACAGTATGCACTACACTTTTTATACAAAATAAACTAATTAC
The DNA here is from genome assembly GCA_024586415.1 of Phrixothrix hirtus. Taxonomy (NCBI): domain Eukaryota; kingdom Metazoa; phylum Arthropoda; class Insecta; order Coleoptera; family Phengodidae; genus Phrixothrix; species Phrixothrix hirtus. The sequence continues at coordinate 6,783 of JAHWXV010455751.1, forward strand.
CCTATTCAAGACACAAAAATTTTGCAGACCGTGATTTATTTTTAATTTACAAAAGTTGCTGAAAATGTCCATCACCAGTTTGAGCATATGCTTGCATGGGTCTAACCATCGATTGTCGGACGCGCTCAAATATTCCTGTTGTATTTCTGATATGTTCGCTGCTGTTTAAAATTCGCTGTCTTAATTTCTGCACATTTGTTACGGAAGTAGCATAAGCAAGTGTTTTCAGATGTTTCCAGAGAAAGTAGGCCAAAGGATTACAGTCGGGTGGGTGAGCGAGCCACCTCTTCCGAGACATCTATTTGAATAAAGGCAATTCCAAACTTCCCGGGCCATCACACTGAAATGTGCCGGCTCTCCGCCGTGCATAAGATACATTTGATGTATCAATCAGTAGCGGGCAATTCCTCTTCTAAAAAGTTTTTATAAATTTGACCATTTAGGGTGGGAGGAAATAAATAAAGACCAATCAACTTATCTTCAACAATTCCAGCCCACATGTTCAAGGAAAATTGCTGTTGATGTCTACTTTGTATAATAATACGTGGATTTTCATTTGATTAATGATGGTTGTTGTGGAATTTCATAATTACGTCTCTAGTGAACATAGCTTCATCAGTCACGTGAAGCCCGGGCTCCAAACATTTTTCCAAAAACCATCGAAAAAATTCGAGACGCCATGGACAGTCTTCATTTAACAGCACTTGTGCGCTTTGGACATGAAATGGATGCAATTGTTTCTCGTGTAAAACTCTGGTATGATATACCAATTTCGGCACAAATTTTTCTACTGTTGATGGTAGGTATATTGAATTGTCTCCAACGCCTCTTTCTCCATATTGACTGTTCTTACATTCCTCTGTACTCCGCAATCAGCACTTCTAATTTTGAACGAACCAGTTTCCCCCAAATGTCAATGTATGTTGCAAAAGTGCCTATTGCAGGACATTCACGATGAGGATAAGTTTGGTGATACAACCTTTGAGCAAAACCAGAATCACCATTTGCACGTCAATATGTAAAGTGTATATCTGTTAGTTCCATGATTGACAAACGATCTATTTCAATAGTGAACTATTAATTACGTTATCAACACAAAACTTTTAATTAAGCTACAACTTTTGACATAAAGAAACTACGTAACTAAGCCACTTATGATTAATGCGGTCACAAATAAATACCTCTGCCTGTCAACCGATCAGAAATACATCAGGAATATTTGAGCGCGTTCGACTATCGATGGTTAGACGCGTGCAATATGTGCTCAGACTGGTGGTAAACACTTTCAACAGTTTTTGTAATCCCTTTTTTTATTTATATATTTTGACCTCTATATGTTTTTTTTTGGAGTTTCCATTGATTTGAGGTACTAGGTCAATCATTAACTTTTAGAAAAATAGAGTTTATTTTAACATTCAACGTTTCGCACAACACAGTTGACTTCATCAGGAGATTAAATGTTTGAAGAACGAATTCTTTTAAAAGTTGTTAAAGTAATTACGGAAACTCCAAAAAAAAGTTTTTTTAAATTAAAAATAAATCGTTGTATAACGGTCTGTTTAATTTTTATGCCTTGAATAGAGTAATTGGTTTATTTTGTATAAAAAGTGTAGTGCATGCTGTAAGTCCGAAAGGAAACATTTTCGGACACATGTGTATAGAAACCTTTTTCTTTATTTCGGCGAGTTTAATCGAACTCCAAAGTTTGTCTAACTATTTCGGGTCCATCTTGTACAAATAGCAAGTTAGATTCCTTTAGTTTTTTTTTTAATAATCCTGTCTTGTTAATAGCTGTTATACATAAATGGAAATATAAACTGTGAAATTATTATTTAAGTAAATAGATGTAAATAAATAATGGTAATTTAGTGAATATAAATAAAGACTTTTAAACAATAAAGTAGTTCGGTACAATACTGATTACCAAAACTTAATTAACTTTTCATTATCAATTTTTCCAAAAAATGAAATATTAAATAGCTTGTAAAAGCACTTGTAAATTTGACTACTTTTATAATAATAATTATTTGAAGACACGACGAATATGCTGTCTTTATGGATGATATCCTATTACTACTTATATTTAACAAAGATTCAAGAATATTGGGTATTCATTTTTTTATAGAATTAAGAATTCTAAGAATATTTTAAAACATTCTTAATTATCTAACGTTCATAAGAAAAAGCCACTGCATTTCAAATACAATGTCTTTAATTAGTTCAAAAGCAATATGCAGTCTTAAACCTGCGATGTCACGCATATAAGTCTTGGACAGTCACATACACGTTGGTACGTTTTTAGCCATTAGTTTGTAATCAATTTAAACAATTTTCAGTACTTACGTCCTTTTTTTGAGTAGAAAGTTCGACAACACTTTCTAGTGCCGTGGTTCATTTTTGCCGGCAGACTGAAATTGAAATTTAAGAAAAGGAAGAATTTTGTTTTAACTTGGCTCGTAATAACATGTGTTGCCTAAGCAGATACCTAATTATAATTACTTACATGGACTCCGTGATGGAATAGAACATTAAAGTCTAAATTAAGGTGTGCTTATTTTATTCTAAATCGAAGTATTTGATTCAACTATCGCGTATTACACCAATAGGAGGTTATCTCTAATTGAAACACCTTCATGCATCCCATGCGTACAGTAAAAAACATATCAAAAAGGAACCGTGCTTCCATAATCTGAAAGGCCTAATTTGGCGGTGGTCGACAATCCCAGTAAGTTACTGCCGTTTATTTCGTTTTTTCCGAACAATTTGAATCGTCAATCGTCGCCATAGAAATTTAATGAAAATTCAGCTATCGCCCTAAGTTTAGTTAGAATTGCAAATCGTTGAATGACTACAGTTTACAGAAGTTATTCCAAAGTCTGTGAACGACAATCATATCCACTAAACAGTAGAATATTTAATGTACGTATTTTTATAGACACAAGTGCCCAAGAGTGATCTATATTTCACGAATTATAAATGAATTTGTTTAGCAAAAATATACATTTCTTTAATTGTTGTAATTAACATTTATATTTTTAAATTTAAACTATTTATGTAAATTAGCAGTCAATTATAAACCGTTGGATCCGTAATCGAATTAATTTTGATTTTATGTTGATCATAATTTTTCCACTGTATTTCCTGTATATTTTCAGAATTGATTGTTAGTTTTAAATTACATTGATTTGCAGCTACCGGGTAAGACATTTTGTAATCTGAAAATTCAGGGATTGATTGCTCAGCCAGTGACGTAACTGAATGAACTTTACGACTATATGTACTCTAGCATCCTGAATAATTTCGAACTATGGCCTCTACCTCAAAGTTTCGCATAGATAACTATCAATCATCGTCAGGTAAAGTGACTCACTCTCGATTTTTGACCTTTTTACTTAAAAGCTAATTTATACGAGCATCGTCCGGAAAATAAATAACGTTTGCACATGACAAGCGACGCCGATCCCCCAACATCGCAATTGAATATGCGCCAGGCAGCTCGGGTCCTCGCCTTAGTGTGAGCCGAGTTTCGTTGCGATGAGGTCACGCTTGTAGTTTTGTGATCATTCAAAATGGCTATGCCAATAGAAAATCCCGCCAAATGTGAAATGAAAGTCTGAAACGCCTTCGGTGCGCCATTCAAAACAAAAGGCGCGGTATGTTGTCGTCAAACGTGGTTTTGATCCATGACAATTCTCGACCTCACACCAGTGCACAAACACAGGAAGAACTTCAAAGACTTAGGTGGGAAATCTTCGGGCATCCTCCTTATACCCCTGCACCAAGCAATTTTTATTTGTTTCCGAATTTTTTAAGCGAAAAACATTTTGACAGCGACGAAGGCCTCAAAGAAGCAGTAAAATCATTTCTTCGTTCTTTCGCGGCTGAAAAATACAACATCGGTATCGAAAAACTGGTTACACGGTACAAAAAATGCCTTGAAAGCTATGGCGATTACGTCGAAAAATAGATTAAGGTGCTGTAATGTTGTAAATAAAGTTTTGTGTTGATATCTTTTGTTTTTTCTTAGTTACAGCAAAACGTTCTTTACTTTCTGGACGAGCCTCGTATATACGCCTTCTTCTAGCTGTTTCGTTACGTCTTAACCTAGAATTTTCATTGCTAGTTCTGCTCAATACCTTAACTTTTAAAAATAACGTGTCTGGCATTTTAGACTGTGTCTTCTGAACATATGTGCCATCTCAGAGAGGTCGACAGATCACTGAGTTATTAAATAAACATTTTCCTTGATGACCATTGTACTCTAATAAAATAGTCGCTGCGACCTCATCAGTTAAATTCATCAATTTGTATTCTTGCCATCATTTGAAGTAAATTAGCCATGACAATATAAAAGCTTCACAAGATTAATTGTTTCAAATACTTACTGAGAGTGTATCAAACACCCAAAGCTATTTGACTACAACTTGTAGTATCACCTGGAGATACTGGCTCATAAAAATAATTTTTTTATAAAATTATTTTACCGGAAGTGCACAATGCACATCTAGAAACTGTTATATAACACTTAATTAGAATTCGTTGAAGAATAAAATGTATGCTCCTAAAATAAACAATTCTAAGTCACTAATTTTGCCGCAACACTTCATATCGCAACGGGTTTAACTGGAAACATGTAACTATATTACATAATCTACTTTTTATGGTGAGTAATTTCATTGAGCTAAGGTAATTAGCCGAAACATATACGAGGATAATATTGATAATTTCGGTGTGTTATATTAAAAGTTGACATTTTCTAATTAAACTTTCATTTTTTGATAGTGATACAACGGTTCATTCTCTCTTAATGATTAATTAAAAGCGTTTATTTATCAAAACGAGGAATTTACCCAACCGTGCAATGATTTTATATAATTTTGTCACATATAACACCTACGCAGTATCGAGAAAGACTTCAACATTTGGTGATGAAACTCCATCCAAGACGACAATTTATGAGTGATGCAATAAATCTAAATGTTGACATGATTATATCAGCAATGAATTTAGAGAACGAAGACCAAGAACTGCTATTATGGATGAAAATATTGAGGCAGTTCACAAAACGATAAATGAAGATAACGGAAATAAATACTTATAATTTTACTATAAGTCGGATACAAAAAATTTTATATGAACATCTTGGAGTAAAAAAATTATGTGTCGATGGTTCTTACACAATTTAGTAAAAATGAAAAACGATTTTGTGTAGAGTGGTATCGAAATGTACTAGGTTATTTGCCACAAGGCGATTCAAATGGTGTGTGTAATATCGTGACAGAAGGCGAAACGAATGTAAATCGGAAAAAAGTGTCAATGAACTCAGTGGCTCTTTTCAGGTAACGCAGTCCCAACCATAGTGATGCATAGTCGCAGTGTTGGTAAATAAGCTATAAGATCTTTCTTCTCCAAAACCAATAAGTTGCAAGTATTGCTTTAGAAGGTAGGCGCATTGTAAGCGTAGACTGCTATTATAAGAAGTAATTAGCAAAGTGCGCGAAAAGCATTTTGAAAACGTAATTTATCTACATCACGATAATGCCCCTGCACGCGTATCACATCAAATAATTAGTTTTTCGTTCCACTCTAGTATCAAATTGATGACTGACACAGAATTCTTTTACACCCAAAAATTAGAAATAATATGCGAAGTTTAAAATTTTCTTCTCCACTTGAGACAATTAGTGCGTACAAAACGCTGGTTTTCAGTACGCCAAAGAAGGGTGGTAGGATTATTTCATGGATTGATTGATACGAATGTCAACGTGTATTGCTATAAATGGGGTTATTTTGAAAAACAATAAATAGTATATATTTGCAGAAAGCTATGTGTGTCCTCCAAGCTAACAGACGAGTAGTCATGAATGAAGGTATTAGAGAACTATCTCCGATTAAACTTCGAATGCTGTTCGAAAACTTTTAGAATATACCCACTGATCTTCAATAATACAAATAATTTTCCCCATAATTCTGAAAATGTGGTAAATGTATACCGTTTATTAACGATTTTCAACAATCATCATATCAAAATTTAGTATTAAACCGTTTCTTCATTGGGTTACCAAAGAGTTTCTTAACTACATTAAAATACGAATTACTATTGTAGTGCAGTGAATGAATGCACGAATTACTATCAATGTAGAACATTTATGCAAAATAAAATTTATTATCAAGTGATACTTACTTAATGTATTGAGAATCTCCAGGTACGTGATATTTTGCTCCAGGGTCAAAATCTATTACATTGTCGCGAGCTACGGGCGCCTTCACTTTTTGAATAGTTTCCCTGTTTAAAATCAATTATAATAGTATTCCAAATTAATAGAATCTGTTCAAACCTGTATTTCCACCACTGAGAATTCCAATTTTCAAATGACGTTTTTCCCGAAAACACATCCCATCTCCATTTATCAATCAGAAGACCGAACGGCAAGAAAGCTACCCTCTCCAACGCCATATCCATTAACGTATTGATATCAGCTTCATTTGATTCTACAAAATCGTTGCTTAGAAGACCAACACTTCTTAAATGTTTCGGTGTTACAACGGAAAGAGCTATAGTATCGCCTACTGCTTCGTGGAAACCGGGGTTTGCCCCAGTACGAAGAGAAATCGGTTGTCCCTTATATTGAATAAAATATTGAATGTGACCCATTTCGTGATGAACAGTAACAAAATCTTCATGACTAACTTTCGTGCACATTTTTATTCTAAAATACGAAAACCGTAAGACGCACTTTACAGATTCAAGTATACATACCTAAAGTCTTTTCCGTCTGAGAAATCCCAAGCGGAAGCGTGACATAAAATCTCACGATTTTCTGGTTTTGTTATTACTGCTCCCAAGTTTTCATCATAAGACATTGCATTAGATTCAAGACCTAAGGACGTGTAAAATT
>JAHWXV010455825.1:0-12175 GCA_024586415.1 Phrixothrix hirtus
TGGATTTTATGTAGAAAAAATAGGTAAGATTTTATTTGTGCCCACCCTCTTTCAGAACTCACGAGCCGCCACTGACCCACACTACCATTTATGACAAATGAATTGTGGAACAAGTAACTTGCCCAAAAGATACCAGAAAAACTTTCAATTGGTCATATTGCTCAACAAGAAATGTTGCAAAAGCATAAAGATAAATATGGGGCAACTATGAGAATGCAAAACTTTAAAATAAATATTGACTGCACTGATGAAAAAAGTTAGAATTAAATAATTTATGGTGTTAATATTGATTGATATGTATTGATATGATCAAGTTTAAACATTGCATATTTATAATTGCGGTTTCCCTTTCTTCAAAGATGATGTTTCTTCGTTCATTTTGTCACATCTAGAATATTTTATCTAAATGTTGCAAACTTTTCTTGTTTGCTTGTTGCTTATTCACTTTTCAACAAAATGTTTGCCAACTTTCCATTCACCAAGCAATAAGATTCTTCCAGCTTTTAAATATTTCACCATGAAATTAACAAGACTTTGAAAATTCATTTAGAAGGTTTTGAACGATTCAGACTTCACTTCACAAAAAATCTCTCCAAAAATACTAAAGTGTAGTTGCTAAGAGATATCCAAAATTTTATAAACAACTTTTAACTCGGAATTTTGAATATCCAAATATTCTTCTTTTATTGTGTTTGTAATATCACAAAAAATCACTGGCGATTGTCAATGTGCAATAATATGTTTTGACAATAGTTTAAATGGAAATTCCAAGTTTTCTTTCTGTGCCAACTAATCTTCATTTGTCAATGTACTTTCAAACTGATCATTCTAAAAGAACTAAAATGTTATAAAAGATCGATGGCATGGGAAAACGTCCTTGTTAGGTTATTTACATTTTAAATATTTTGTTCAAAATTAATTTTGCATTTAAACTGTCATTATGTACAATAGCAGTGGTATCAATAGTTGGAAAAGTATCCATGCTGCTTTGTCTGAACGATTATGATTGCTAGTATCCGAAAGCAGTGAGTAACGAAGTTGCTCGACTACCGACTTTACAGGCACCACTTCTGTATTCTACTGCTTCATATATTTGAGGTTAGGTATGAGTTTGTGCAGTTTTTACATTAAAATTTAGGTTAAGTATCACTTTCTCCCTTTTTGTTTTTTATAACTAGCCATCTTAGTGAGGTATAAAGGTAGATGTCAATTGCACATAATTGTGATTATTGTTCCTGAACATAAGCATTATAAAATTGTTATCGAAAAATGAAAAATATGTTAATTATTTGTTTAAGAGGAAACATACACATGTACGTTGAACAATGACTTAATGTAAATCAGAAGTTTTCAATGCTGCACATACATTCAACCTAAACAAAACAAAACATCTTAGTTTATAACTACAGGGCAGATACATACCTTTATCGATTTCTAAAGTGTTTATTAGAAACCAAGATTCAAACCAAAACCAACGTTAACTGAAATTTTTATTACAACAAATGAAGTCCAAAATGAAATGTTTTAATAGTACTTAATTCAGTTTAACATGTTTTATATTATTGAGGTAACAAAATACAGTTTCCTAAAGTCGTTATGTCCACCAAGAAATAGTGAAGGATGCAAGTGGATAAAAACAAGGAACATTTCGGCTAAGTTTTTGATTACATTAAAAATTTAACAAATTACAAACATTTTTATTTAGATATCAGTTGTTGGTGGTTTTCAACATTAATTATAAATTATAGACATATTATAATCAACAGGAAACAAACAGCGGTTATTTTCTTCAGAAAAGTTTGCGCTTCACACGGTTTCAATGTTTACATTTTGTCTTACTATGTCATAAAATTGTAAGTGGCAGTTGCTAGCCTTGATATTAGGTGAAATCTCACAATAGGGAAATGTGTAATAAATTCCATTCTCCCCAATTTTGTTCAAAAATTAAATAGGCTACTAATTCAGAGATGGCAGCACTTTTGCAAATTTATAATTTTTTACTGGAGCATACTGTTGGACATTTAATTTAAATTTGTACTTTTTGTAAACAAACAAGATGCTTCTTTTGTAGAAATAAATTACACTCTACTCATTTACTTTTAATTTAAATAAACTTCTCTCAAGAAGCTTGTTTATTACTAGCCCGCTAGCACTATCAGTCAAGTGTTTTACTAGGTAACTTTGTATTTACACAAACCTTTCTTATCTGGTATGTTATTTTCTTGGTAACCAAGCTGATCAAGCCGTGTAGATGATTTTTTCAATTTAGCAGGTTCCTGTTGATATAATTTTTGATTGTTTTTCATATTTTCAAATTAGTTTTCATTTTTTAAATTGGTCACCAATTGTGTTTCATTTTATTACAATTATCGAGATGCCGCATATTTCATAAACTCTTGTTCATATATGCCAATAAATTTAGTAGCTTTGTCAAATTTCCACTGCAATAATATTACCCGCAATCTACTTATTGATTGGTAAGCAACTTTTAAGTAAATCATCCGACTGGTAAAAACAGCTTGAATTCTTCTTACCATGTTCCTGGAATGAGGCTGTTTGAATTGGGCAAGTTTACCCCTACTAACTTTGTGACAAACACAGCTAAACAAAACATAATACATAAACCTTATTGATTGCAATAAAGATTTAATTTTAAAATAATTCACTTGAAGGTTACTTCAATCAACCTTGTATAAATTGGAATTTTTCACGTAATAGGAAAACAAAGTAACTGCCACAGTTCATAACAAAATTTTATAAACCAATTGAATTGTTTACAAAAAGGCGGTTGCACAGGTCAAGTGAATAATATAAAATTCTGCATTATCAACATTTTAGAATAAATTAAATAAATAACTTAGGTATAATAAAAACAAACCTATTCAAAATTTGAAATTTGAAGTTATCTACATCTATCATCCGTACACACCATTTGTTACAACTGAACAGTGGTGAACCGGTGTTGCTACTAGACACTAGGTGGCGCTTGTGTAATAACGTACGGGATATTTGGCAAATATAACATGCTGCCCTCTACTTAGGATAGTTTGGAAAGCTGTAACAAAAAAATTCGAATTAGCATGACTCCACACATACTAAACTTATGTAATGTCGACGCAATCCAGTTTCCTTTGTTCCACAACCCTGGAATATGGCCTTCTACACTTGTTTAACAATTTTACGTAATCATATTGCTGTAAGGTATCATCTTTTATTACGCGGATGCATCATAGTTGCACTTCGTAGAACTCTTCTATTTAAAGAACAGTTATCACGTCACTTAACATTAATTGGAGAAATTACAACTGCTATTTTTGAAAATTCTTTACCGCTTATTCACTTGGAGCAATTTAAATTCTTCTTGATTACACACATTAAGTTCAAAGTAGCGATCTATTATTAGACAACTGAATAACGCCTACTTAAATATAACACAATAAAATAAATAATTCCCATAGTTTAAGATTTTTATTTTTACAAAGGAAATTCAATTCTCATTCTATAAAATTGGAAATGACCTGTGGAATTTACAAATCTAAATTATTACATAATGTAAGCTGCTCTTAGAATGCGAGGATAACAGCTTAGAACGAAACAGAACTCGTTCCACGGAGAGATAAGCTCGAGAATCCTAGGAATGCAATACAGCTTTAGCACAAATATTTACTTCACGGCCATAATCAAATACATTAAAAACCACTACTCTACGACATAGGAAGTTTTCTTTATTAAGTAATTCTGGCCAGCAAGCCTTCAAAACCTAGTTCTGACCCGCTATCAAATTTCGATGTACGCAACTTGAAATGGCAAGACTATGAAACAAAGACACCAGCCGCAGTTGCAATGCATTTCTTCCTTCTTATTGGTGTGTAATATAATATATGGAGAAGGAATGTGGTGTTGCAGTAGGTGGTATGTCCCCCCCGGCACCAATTCAACTTGAACTTGAGCCTGTGTGATGTTACCGCACACAGTTTCACACACACATACACCCCAAGAAAATTAGTGCATAATATAAATGCGGCCAGACAGTCGACGTTTTTACAAGAAATTATATTAGAACCAATAAATATTTTGTTACACGAACGTAAAAAATTATTTGAAAAAACTGGTTCCCACGATCCTACACAAAAATATTCTAAATGACTAAATAATGAACTAAAAAAGTAAGGCCGGATACATCATGAATTTATTTGAACGAGGATGCACGATCAAAATTTTAATTAAATTATTTGTCAGCGATCACATAAATATTATTAAATGAGGCATTTTTCGTTAACAGCTGAAGTATACCTAGGCTACCACATGTTATGGTTACAGTTTTTACAGACGTCCCCCTTCATGTTTGGATTCGGGTTTGTTTCAGAACAGAAATTTGAAAGAAAAGTTTTAGCGAACTCCTTTGTTAAACGTTCTTCCTTATTCTTCAGAATTCAGTATAAACCAAACTAATCAAAAGTTAACAGAAATATCACATTTTTTCCCAGCACAATTCGATCAGGTGAAGTCAAAACAGTGCAGAAAGTGCTGTAGCCCATCTTCTCATTCAGGAATCACCAAGGCATCTTCCTCACCAGTTCATCAATAACGCATCGGAATTGGCTCCATAACCATCGAGACAGCCCGCTCTGATCAAATTCTATTTAAAATGTTCGATTTTTCAAAATCTCTTCGCGCGTTTTTCAATTATGAAAATTAAAGAGACTTGATTCGTAAAAGTGACATTTTAACAGTTTGAACCAAGGTGACTTGCGGAAAAACGAGTTTCTACGAGTTGACACTCTTGCTTGGGATTAGGAAGTTTTGGGTTCAATAGTTACAATTCGAAATCCAACACTTTTCTAAATACCTTGGTTCGACCCATTGACTAGAGAAGTTTTAGCTTGCCAGCATACAGAAGATTAAAGTGACGGTGAAAATAAAAAGGGTGAAGCACTTCTTCTGTAATTGCACAAAAAATTGTGTTCGTTTTCAATAGTCTCCGTCCTTCATCGTGAAAAAGTTCTTTTGGCTGCAGAATTACTTACTTTCGAACTGTTTTGATAACCTCTGCAGTACCTCTCTACACTCCATTTGCACTAAAATCTAAGACCAAACATCAGAATCTATTATAGCAGGGAGGTTGAGCCACAAGTGACTTGTAAAAAGCACTCTACAGACTCTGTAAGGTTCTCTTTAGTTGACGTTTTAGATCGTTGAGAATGTGGTTCAACAATATCTTCTGACCCCAGTTTTTATGTTTTCACGCATTTCAGATTGTTCCAGACTTGGCAAGGCTTCCCCTTTCTAGGACATAAATTCTCCTAGGCTTTACCTGATTCGGGTCATTCTTTGCCGGATACTCTTATGAATAGAAATCCAGTACGAAGGGAGACAGATCATCCACAAGAGCGAACTCGGTTCCTCAGAGAAACTGAAGCGTTCTCGTTCACCCTCGCGGGGCTATAAGGGAGTCTTTACAGCCGGCTAAGGAGACCTAAAAACACTGAAATGAGCACCTTGGGATCAAACCCAAAGGGCCCTGAAGTATTGACAAGGCAGGCTAAATAGTAATTCACTTTGCCATAATAGCAATCTGGTTCCTTCGGGTGCGAGGCAAAAAGAAAGGAAAAGTCATTTTGTTGAACACGCATGTTTCAACTACTATATCTAATTAATTTTAATCAATAGGTCCCTTAGAACATTTTGATTTTTAGGTTTTCTAGGACTCAGATACATCTTCGTAATGAAATTTAATCAACAGAAATACAAACTAATTGCTAGCCCCTAAATTTCGATGCGTTTATAAAACACCCTCTATTTTAATGCGTAGAAAAAATTATCGTTTATTTCTGTCGAGGCCTAACCACCTCTATTAACAACAAAATCACATAAAATAGAAAACTTTTTTTAGAAAAAATTAAAAATTTCTGTCGTCTAAGAATTGCCAGAAAATGTGTAAATAAATAAATTGTCTAGATACGACCCAATTTCAAGTACACGTCGAATAGGAAACATGTTTTTATCAAATTACTACAGTTGTTTTTATTTGGTGTAAACACTGATCTATCTGTATTTTATTCGTCCAAGTTTTAAGCTGTTAAATATTCAAGTGTTTGAACTTTAATTTATAGAAATACAATTAGTAACAAATTGTCAATTAATAATGCAATCAATAATGCAACACATCAAAAGCGACTTGAATAATTAATTAGGGTAATTCCAACAACTCAAGTTATTAATAATAAAGTAAAGGCTGCATCAAAGTTACTTTCTCTTATTGCTCCCAAATAACTCTACCTTTTCACCAAATTAATAAGTTGTGTAAAAAACATTCGCCTTTTCAGTAACTTTTTTATTTGAAATCAAATTATTTGCACCGCTGTCACTTCACTAATGAATTTTTATTTTAAAACCTAGAACCTACATTTGGAATGCACTCTTAGTGCAAGCGGTCTAGCCGCGGAAACGGTCGGTAATACTGTTACCCACGTTCGACACGGCTATCTTTTTCCTTTTTATCGAATAGTGGCAACGAATTTTGTTCACACAGAGTTTATGCGGTAAAATCCCGTATTCGAGATGTTTTCTCACGAATGTCACTGGAGTTTGGGGTATCCCGAAACGGTCTCTACGCGATGCAGTGGCGCTTGTGTTCACATCGCCGTTCACACAAACAGGCTTTCTTCTAGGCGCAGTGTCGCGCTGAAAGTTGTAGCGGCTTGTTCGTATTGGTGAAAAATCGTTATCGTGTGAACTGCTGTCTTGTATTCGATAAAGCCGCATATGTGAAAAAATCAAACCATTCCTTGAACCGCAGTGACAAATTCGATAGGTATCTTCTTCGTACAAAATTAATTGCCATTGTTCTATTCGATAAAATCTCGTGTACAATGTATACGGGAAAAAGATCACCGTGTGGACTTGGCCTCATACTAGTTTAAAACAATATAAGATTTCCGTTTTGAAACAATGACGCGCTGAGTTATTCTGCTATAGCCGGAACCCTAAAACAATCCCTGTATGACGCTTTTTTTTTGGAAGCGACAAGAAATGTTTCAAAAGAATTTGTTCTCTTGATTTGGAACTACTCTTGAGTGTATGGTTCAAATTTGTTGGTCTATTGTAAAATCACCCTGTATATAGATACTTTGACAAAATAAAAAACGTGGTATTTTTAAAATGAAAATTTTTCCATGCATTATTATAGAATTCCCTGACATTTATCGATTTTTGTTAGATTAACTGATATTTGGGATGTTTACAAAGTTCCCTGACAATTTCAGGTTTTTCAGGCTTTCCAACTAAGGGAAAACCCTGCTCGGTGAAAAATTTAATAATAATGCATTTTCACTTCACATATGCAAGGTGAGCCAAACTGTACGTAGATTTGTTAGAATTAGGTTTCAGAGAATTAGCAATGTGGAAACAACGCGACTGTTCATACGTGACGCGCTATTCAAATTATTATTTAAACTTGAACTATCTTCGTACTATAAATTAGCATGCGCATCGATAGTTGTGCCCAGTTGAAAACAGTTTCGAAGGGCAGTTTAAATCGCCTCACTAATAGCACGTGTAGCCGCTCTTTCAGTGAACTTGATCACTGTGAAGTTGGCGAAACCACTTTCAAATTTTTCAACTTTTAATTGTTCTAACTGTATACCTGTTTTTTATTTGTTCTGTCGTTACTTTGATTTGTTCTGCAAGAGAAATTCAAAATAATCGACACGAAAGTTGGTCTCGTCAATTTCGCGCTAGCGAAACCACTTCAATTGTTCAATGTTGTTTAGATTTTCTAGACGTAAACTTGTTTGTTTTGAATTGTTCTGTCGTTATTTTCGCAAATTTCACATTTGCGTAACATTTCAAATTTTCATTGTTTTTTAAACTGTTCTAAAAGTTTTGTCCCGCAAGAGAAACTAGAAAAATAGACCCCAAATATCGGTTACATTAATTTTACGCCAGCGAAACAACTTCAATTAAACAATTTAAAAAACAATGGAAAATTGAAATGTTACGCAAGTGTGAAATTAGCAAAATCAACTTTCGTGCCCGTTTTTTTGTGTTTTCCTTGCAAAACAAACAGGTTTACTTCTAGAACAGTTTAAAAAAACAATGGAAAAATGAAATTTTTCCCAGTGCGAAGTTGACGAAACCAACTTTTATCAATTTTCGAGTTTCTCTTGCGGAAAAATGAAAACAAACGGGTTTATAGTAGAGCTTAGCAAACTTCGAAAGCGGTTTCGTCAACTTCACGGATATCCCATTATTCCTTCGACAGCCGATTGCCCTAAATTAGAATCCGGGGTGGCAGAGCTTGTAAAGAGGTCATTTTTTGTCATAGAACCGGGCTGTCGTGGGTTGACGGAAGAGGCGCAGTTGCAAACTGACATACTAGTTCGAAATACTTGAATGAATAGCAATGTCGTTGCCATCCCCTTTTCCCTCTTTTATTTAGGAAACTGGAAGAATCCAACGTAAAATATTAGGGATTTTAATAACCGTCGGGAAAAATAACGAAAATCATTGAATATATTTCAATTTTGGTAAGAATAACTAAAAAACAACGAATCAACAGTGCGCATCCCTTTTTTAATTTATTACTTGCAACAGGAAGTCTTTCTCGCTCTGCAGAGTTATTTCCACAATTATCAACCGGCCTGATATATAAGATGTGCACTTTCCGTTGTAGAAAATTGTCATTCTAGATTTTCTTGATGCAAAAAGGAACTTGTAATGCATAAATATGATGAACCCATAACCGTTTGAGATTCACTAGCTTAACACTCACTCTTGAAATGGTTACAATAGTTTCAAATTTAAAACTAAATAAAAATATTACAAATAAACCAAGGAGTAAATTGTAGCATTTTTTCTCTTATCAGAGGAAACCTAACAAAACCTAGTCGTGTTAAGCTTGTCGTAATAAAATACCAATCGAACGCTTTTTTTTAATTAAAAACGCAACATGTCGCAATAGTGGGACATAGAAAATAAAATATACACCAAAAAGGTAGAAGGAATTCGAGGAAAACACGGCTGATACGTGAACTGTGAGAACCTGAAACGATAAAAATCGACATTCTAAGCATTTCGGGACAAGCAGCATCCCGGGCAAGTGGTTCATCAACTTTTTCGGTAGAAAAACGTAGTACAGTAAGTGCAATGATCCGAGAACGGATTGCGAAGAATGCAGTCGCCGAAAGAATGCAATATAAGCAGAGAACGCTGTTGTTAACAACCACGTCCAATCGTAACTCCTTACGCTCTCGATGTTCGATACAAAGAACAAATGAAGTTCAAAATCCCTCGTGCTTAGCTAAAAAGCGCCGCTGATATTTTTTTGTTAAAGCAGTGGTAGCAATGTAATGAGAAGCTGTGTGTCATAAATTGTGTCGCAAACTTTTATTTGTATAAAATATGTGAATTGCAACACCGCAAATTACATAAATATAAATAGAAATAATCCGCTCTTTACCGCAATGTTTAAAAATTATGCCATAAACAGAAAAAAGTTACTTACAGCAAAAATCCGCGCTGTCCCGTTTAGATAAATAATGGCAACGGTAGTAAGTAGTACGACACAGAAACAAGAAAGGGTTTTGTATCAGCTGACCGTGGGACAGGCATCCACGAAAAAGTCGCACGGTCCAACGCAGCCGCTTGTTGGAATATCTCTGGAGATACCACACTACACCACGCAATATTTTAACATTCAAGAATAGCCAGGCAATAGTAATCGAAAATAAGGCGACAACGTTACGTTGTATTTAAGAAAATCAATCACGTTCGAATTACCTAATTACTGATGTTGGCACGTGATTAGGAAATGGCCTCCTGTTGCATATTAAGGAGCGATTGATGAAAAACACTCAAATCGAGAGCTCGATTCCCACCACACACAGAAATCACGATAATTGGTAAATGGGCCATAGTACACAAAACATGTATCGCTTATTTCCGTTATCCTATCTACTTTATCGGCTGACATTTAACCCTATTATCGGCCACAGGGATATATTTCGAAAACAAGCCAAAATTCGAGTCGTGTTTGTAAATACTGAATTTCTACAGATATTCGCCCCTGCATAAATGCGTCATACACGCGTTTGTTAACTTAAAATCGATAATTAACAACATTGGTCCGATTTCCAAGTTGCGTATGTTATGCTGAGCAAGCAAAATCGTCACTAGATTTTCTGTCAATAAGTTATATGAAATCTTAGCAAGCGAACATATTTACACAAACGCAAATTTCGTCATATTCACATAATGCTACTTTATATAAGTTCCATGTATCGAGATCGTTTCACACCAAAAGTACGCATGATGTCTGGCTCACATAACATTAAAAGTTTTCTTCCGAAAGTTTGTAATGATCTTCTAATAATCGTCAAAATAGTAGTTTTCATTTTTGTTATTTGCACAAGATCGCTAAAACCCTTCGAACAATTGGAAGAGAAATTTGAAAATGACAAGGTGAGCAACAAGCCACTGCATACTTATGTGAAACGATTTCTGCTCCCCTTTCTTTTTTAAAATAAACATTTTTGCGACGAAAATTTTGAAGCATCGATCAATTTTTTTAAGCGGCAGTGAAGAATGAGACTGTTATTTACATAGTCGAATAGTCACAGAAGTTTGCTAAACGTTTGTCTCACTGCTCACTAGAATGCAATGGTTATGTACTAACAATCACCAAAGTGTGGATGGACATTTGTGATTGGTCCAGTGCGCCCAAAATCTCCTTGATCTCAAACATTTTAGCGACATCATGTGAACACTGGCAAATCTGGCTGAATCACAGCGTATAAAAACACATTGATCCAAAATATGGAATGTAATTTCAATTCCTCTCTATATAGTTCAGCTGCTGTAGGAGTCACCGAAATCTCTCTTCAATCGAGAACGTAGGTAAAACCAAACATGAATTTAGTAGGACAGGGTTAGAAATGAGTGAAAATAGTGCATCAGAAAATGTATCGCTACGGGGATCGAACCTGGCGCGCCGAATGCTAGTCGAAATCTTAAACACGTTTAGACAACAAAGGGAAGAAACGGCCCACAAACTACAACACACTACGGAGGAATCAAGAAATCACAGCCAATGAATATTACAAAAAAATTATGACTTGTAAAATGCCGCAGAAGCGGGTCCCGAAGACCACAATATTCATTTGCAAAAAATCACCAGATTTTGTTCTCAAATTTTTCAGAGCGAAGAACCACATCGCACAAAACCCAAATTTCATAATCAACGCGAGCCCTGAATTTGACAAAAGAAAATTCTCGACCGCACATGCTCGAAAGCTAACAATTTTTGAACAAAGAAAATGGTCGCGTTCCTTGAACTATCTTAAAGTATCCAAATTTTTCCACTTCTTCGTGCCAATGCTGATACTTGGATTGGATACGAGTATTTTCTACCACGCGACATAATTGATTATGATTCTTCCTTTCTATAAACAAATTTTGGACAATCGAGTTAATATTTTTCTAATAGCGTTGTTAACCTGGTGACCCCTTTGACGCTTTCTAAAATATTTCCAGGGCGCAAAGATTTGCTAAGATCGAAGGTGAAGGCTGCTTGGTTGGTTCGCACGCGTTCCATCTAGGTCCCTTCCGCGTAGAAGCGTGAGTCAATCGATCACTTTTCTTTCTACTGTTCTGTTTATAAACATCACAAATGACAAGAAACTCGAATGAACATCGTGCTTGCCCTAGCTACAAAGAAAAATATCTCGGGGCAAGCCGAAAAGCAGGAAGCACAAATAACCAAAACAGACCATGCCAAGTCTTGTGGGAAATACCACGACATCAAATACATGCGAGCGACTGATCATCAAAGAGTCAGTGGACCAAACCAAGAAAACAAAAGGCGAAGTACCGCCGAAAAGAATCCTGGGTCAAGATTGCAGCTGAATTGAGCAAGTACAACTTGCCACAAAACTGAACACGAAGGCTAGCTACAGTTTTTTAAAGAAAAGAACCTGCCATATCTTATTCAACCACAAAAAGCCACCGACTGTCTTCATTTACTGTCTCCCGAAGGGCATTTTTAATGAAGAACGAGTTGGAAAAATGTCAGAGGGCAAAGTCATTCACAATTTAACAACGGGGTTATCACTGTGCAAAACAAGTCGGATACGCACCGAAAAATTTCGAGCGGGTATGCAAAGTCAAGGGCACATCA
>JAHWXV010455831.1:0-12059 GCA_024586415.1 Phrixothrix hirtus
TTATATATATATATATATATATATATATATATATTATATTATATATATATATATATATATATATAAATTATATATATATATATATACAGGGTGTCCCAAATATAAGTGACAACGCACAAGGTGTGGGTAGCTTATGACCTGTAGAACAACATTTACTTATGAATTTTTCCAAAAACGTAAGTTTTAGAAACATTAACAACTGTAGTATTAAGTCCAAACATTAGTGTACGCATCGGAGAGTAATATCTTTGTCCGTGATGTATATTACCCATCAGTATATCTTGAAGTATGAAACAAATATTTGTTTGTGAAAATACATATCGATTACAGAAGATAATGTTATTTGCTACTTAACCTGGCATATTTTACAACAGTATTTCTCTCAATCTCCGGACCAATAATCTAACAGGTACGTGAAAAGTTTTAAAATAATTTTTGTATATCAAAACAGATAAATAAACAATGCATTTTCCAATTCATTGTTTTATTTACAATAGGAATTTTTAGGGAATAGTATTGTTACTTGTCACCTAAAAAGAATCGGTTATTTTGTTTTAGAATATTTCCATTGAGTTCGTTACAAATTTTAAATGAAGATGAATTATCTTAATAAGAAAGGCTAAACCACCCAAACAAAATATCAAATCCGAAGAAAAACACGCATTATGAAATTAAAAGAAAACAAAGATATTGTCATCTTGTCAAGGAAATGCGACAGTGGTAATGAACTATAAAGACTACCAAACTAAAATGGAATTATTATTAAAAGATACAAATACTTATCAACCTATACAAACTGACCTAACGATGTATTTGGCAAAAACTACTAAAATAAAATCAAACAAAGTACACTCGATAAAAAAGAACAGGAAATCCATAAGCATGTACATTGGTCCTCCCAATTATTCGGTAGATTCACCTACACAACATCTAGCTAGTTATCTTGCAAAAATGCTGCAACATCATGCCGAAGAAGCTAAATCATACATAAAAAATTCAAACCAACTCCCGAAGTTATTGGAAAACGAAACGTTCAAGGCCCACGATTTACTATTGAGTTTTGATGTGGTATCTTTATTTGCAAAAATTCCAATTAATAAGGCATTAGAAATTATACAACAACGTTGTAAAGTAGATAAAACAATCCTGGAGCTAATCAAACACTGTCTTCAAAGCACATATTTCATATACAAAGAGCAAATGGAACACCAAAGGGGTCATCGCTAACACCCGTGTTCGCTAATATATTTATGGATAACTTTGAAACAAAATTCTTAAAAGCTTCATCATTAAAATCAAAATTATAACTGCGATATGTAGACGACACTTTGGTGATATGGGCCTATGGAAGAAATGAACTTGACAATTTCTTGCACATATAAATAGTATACACTAAAATATCCAATTTACCATGGAAATAGGAAGTAACAACCAGTTGCCATTCCTGGACGTACTAATCAAAAAGGGAAAAGACGAAAGCTTAGCACATACGGTGTACAGAAA
Source organism: Phrixothrix hirtus (assembly GCA_024586415.1). Taxonomy (NCBI): domain Eukaryota; kingdom Metazoa; phylum Arthropoda; class Insecta; order Coleoptera; family Phengodidae; genus Phrixothrix; species Phrixothrix hirtus. The sequence continues at coordinate 1,504 of JAHWXV010455831.1, forward strand.
ACCTACACATACGCCCAACTACCCCACCATCCTGCACACTTATAATCAATAACAGAAACACTCATTACACGAACTCGTAGATTAACCGATACGGACCATAGAAAAACAGAGATAAAACAACTATAAAACGCATTAATAATAAAAATCTGGTTTGAGACAACACACGACTTTCTCTTACGCACATAGATATGGAAATGGTGTTCACAAATGATTAAATTATTACTTACGTTTATTTTGGAAACGACAATTGTAACGGACGCCCACCCAAGTTACTGGACACGCAAAACCCTGCTTAACTGGAGAGACTGTCCTTGATAACTCGCTTCAACGAATTTTTTCAGGAAAAGCTCTAAGTTCACGGAAAACGATGTCGAGGATGTAAGAACCGTAGCAAGTTTCAAAAAAATCGTTAAAAATGTTTTCGCGAAAATCGCAAAAAACTTCAAAATCGAAATAATAAAGTGCCACTTCCGGTCATTAGATTTTATATAAATTCTAGACGTCTCATGTGCAGAAGGCAAAAAATTAAATATAGAATTTAAAAAAACGAAGCAACTTCATCATTAGCGCAACACGCCAATACCACCAGACATACTATAGATTTTGAAAACACAAAAATGGACGCAAACATAGAACAACACGCATCAAGAATAGTAAGGGCAGCTATCGAAATAGAAATGCGGCCAGAAAGTTTAAACAAACGAGATGACGGGCAAATATTAGCTATGATATAGAGGCCACTGTTGAAACGTAAAATCACTAAGTTATCGAACGTCTCTAAAATAAAAGAAAAAGTATACAAGAAAGCACCACCAAAAAAGACCGGGTATGCCTAGTCAAACATAAAACCAACCAAGTGTGACTGATGAACCAGTCAAGCGTAACGAGGCATTATATAAAGACCTCCTAAACACATAAAACGGCAGTACTAGAGTAACAATAAGCCAAATAAGGAAAGCTCAGTTACTATCATCATGATAGCAAGTATGATTTTGTTGAAACGAAGGTCCTTCTTAAGAACAACGCATAACGCGAAATAAAGCATATAATCTTCGCGAAAATCTCAAGGTAAACATAAATATATACGAAAAGTACGTAAACTACGTTACTCTTGTTTTAAAACAAGGATATTGAGTGTAGACTTAAAATAACCTGTAAAGTTAGTTTACGGTATCGTAAGTTAAAAGCTGTAAGTAATTATTCTAACCAAAATGCTGTTTTCAAAACGACAAGTAAATTCAGTTGGACATAGTAACTAATTGAAAAGCCAAATGTGTTACAAAATTCATGCATTAAATTGCAATTAGAAAAGTGGGTTGGTTTATTTTAAACTAAAATTGATAATTAGATCAATTGTATATTTTACATTATAAATTAAATTTGTAGTATGAAGATGGTTGACACGACGTAAAGATAATAAAACGTCTTACCTTTGTTGTGGCATAACTACTTTTACTTGGTAACCATATCGACTAATTACTTCTTGTCTAACTTATTGTAATAAGCAGAAGTGCCTTACTATCAATAGGTTCGGCTCCTCAATTGGGAATTAATTATGAATTAACAATCTTTTCGAAGTGGGCTTCATTATTCTAACAATGAAAATGGAATTGCTAAAAAAAGAAATGTAAACGAAAACGTAGCATTCGAACATGAAATAATACTAAGAGAAAAACTATAAAAAATTTGAACAAACGATTTAGCTAACACTTACTCGTTGTGACAAATGGTTCTCACTGTGAATTAACTACATAAATATTTAATTCTTTTTTACTATAGAATTAACTTAACGCGTCTACACACGTGTTAAGCTAACAGCAAGTGTCTTTATAAAAGGCAAGTGATTTGATTAAAATTGCAACTAAAATCACATGCAATTTGCACTCAAATTATTGTTTATAATATAACTTACAAAATTAAAATACACGAAGTGAGGAATTAAAACTAATTATTATCCATAATGGAAATGATTATAATGAATTTCTGTGATTTTAGCTATTAACTTAGTTAATTAAGGAATTCTAAAAATGCCGGTTGTATGCATTTCAAAATGTTTATCACAAACAAAATTGGAGGTTGAGAACAACTAAATAAATTGCCAATTTGCGTGCTCACTAATTACTTTATATATCTGCTACCAAAAATTTATGAAGCCGGCATCGACTGGTGTAGTAGTTAGCATGTTTGCCTCTACACCAAAGGGACGCGGGTTCAAACCAGATCGAGGTCGGTAAATTTTTCAGTGGAGAAAAATTTAAAAAACATGCCTTCTTCTTGGATAAGGAAGTATAATCGTAGGTCCCGTGTCAATGTGATGTTTAGCACGTTAAAAATCCCTACTGACGGTGGAACTCCTACAGATTCGGCAAAATTCTAGTAGGTATGGCGAAATAACAAAACATTTATGGAACATCACATGTAATATTTGTGTACAAGGTGAGTGAAAAATTGTAAATATTGCTGCAGAGTTTCGAAAAAGAACTGCATTCAAATACACTCAAAGTGTCTTCCGTTACTGTATTTAAGACAAAACTACTATTTCAGCGATTTATTTTTAAAACTGGTAATATTATTCCGATTGCGACCAACCATTAAAATGAGGGAATTGAAAAAAAATGCGTTAACTGCTGTGATTACATTAATTTTCGGCGTTACAATATTTCTAATACTCATCACTCGTGATGTATGAGGCTTGCACCATTTGAGATGTCTACATATCTCTAGAAGCCAAAAAAACATCTGGAAAGAAAATGCTCACAGATTTAAACATCCAAATTGTTTGGTTTTGAAAACTATTTTAAAATAAAGAGCGGCGATAAAATCTTTAGAAGAAGATTTTTCAGTCAAAAACATTCATGAAAAGATTTTAAAAGCGTGCATTGATTCGACAATAACTGATGTCGCTAGAATGCGCAGATGGAAGAATACGTTCAGAGTTGCTAATACCGACTGATTATTGTTAAAACGGATGAAATAAAAATGCGCACCTGCAAATCGATGTGTGACAGTTCGAGAAATTGTTAGTGCTTCGAGATGTGGACACAATGCTATAGAGAAAATTATGCATCTATCTCTCTCTGGATGTTTAGAACTATGTACTAAATGGATTTCCGCTAGTTATCAAAAGATCAGGGAAAAAAGAATTTTGAGGAACGAAGATAATTTTTTTTTTGGTGAAGAAATATGGATATCTGTATGATTCAGAAAAGGCCAAAAAGGTTTATCGCGTTCTTGTTCTTGTTTTTTGAAGAAAGTATGGCAACTGTGTTATGGGTCACGAATTTTTTAGATAAGACACTACAATAAACAGCTAACGTTATATGCCGAAGGAAGTCAGTGGAAAGGAAGTATCACGAAAAATTTGCTCGGCACTATTTTACGGCAGTGCACAGTTCTACGTAACACTTACCATCTAAAAGAGAATTCAAATCTTTGATGGTTAGTTATGTCCCAACCAGCTTTTAATACTCATTTGTTTGGGCCAACGAAGAAAGTTTTAAAGACAAGCTTGACTCTAAGGAAGTGAAACTGGCTGTGACACAGTGACTAAGAAATACGGATCAATTCTTTTCCAAAGTTGATTTGGGCAATGGGGTAGAACGTGGCGCTTCCTACCGAAAAGAAGATTATGTTGATAAATAATTATTTGTAACTTAAGAGTTAACTAACTGTTGTACATAATGTCTTTAAGATATTTCTTCATTTCAGAGAACTTTAGGCGTATGCCTGTAACGTGTAACTTTTTTTAACCACCCGTAAGCACCTGAATTCTAAATAATTGTCTATACCTTTTACGTTGATGGTCAGCTAACGTTTTGACCAGTAATAACGTTTGAGCAAAGATTTTCATTTGTTTTTTAGTAGCCCCTAGCAGAAATGAAAACATATCATTAACCTAAGATTTTTAAAATTTGATTTAATTTTGGTTTAAATTATAATATTACAGGTAATATTATTATTTCAGAGAAGTTTGGTGTCATATTACCAACAGAAAATTTTATCTATTCACCAGTCTGAGAAAGAAACTCAAAAATTGTTATATATTGTTGCAATAGTTATAAGAAATGCACGCTAGTGTGCATTCCCTCTCGAATTGTGAAATTTTAAAAAATGTATCTATTTTTAAATAATTTAAATATTCATAGTGCAATTTCTAATGGAAAGAGAAACCAATATAAATACAGGCTTATCTACACGCCATTTATCAACAATGTTGATATGTATATAAAATACGTCAAATTCCAAAACATCTTAGTTGTGTATTACATCTGTAACAGTAAGAAACAATTTGCTCGTGTAATCGGAAGTTTTATTTATTGTAGAATAAGTGGTAATGTATTTTTGAAAAACTTCGTGAGTGACTGTATCGAATTTTGCCTACATTGATATCGCCATGAGAGGTATTTTCGTTTATACATATATTTTTGCAGTTACTGATTAAAATTTCTTATTATAGCTGTTTTGGCATAATTTGGATATTGTTGCTTAATTCAAAAATACCAAAAACAATGGCAGCTAACTTTTTCTTTATCTTCAGATTTTTGAAAAGGTTAAATGTACTTACTTAAATTTATTCCAAGCAACAGTAAATAAATTATCGCAAAAGTTCAAAATACCTCAAATTATGTAATATAAACGTACTTACAAAATTAGCATGTAATTATCAAAAGTTATGATAATCATTGGGTTCCAGAAACTATTTATAAACAGCTTTAAAAATGTTTTATAATATTTAAAACGATTATCAAATGTACTCTATTTTTACCCTAAAGTTTTATAAATTTGTTAATAATTAATCGATTTGCAGATCTAATCAGAAACTACAAAATGGTTGTGGCGGGATGCGATTCTCAAGAATCAAGTTCAGAATCTCAACCTTTACTTTCTTCTCAAAGCTCTGCACCAAGCCTAAGGTAACTTTATAAATTAATCAAAACCTTTTTAGTCAATGAAACCTTTTTCAGGTCACTCCGTATTTCGGACATTGACCACACTGTAGATACAGATAACGATGGAACCAGTATTGCAAAAACAATACCGTAAAAACTTATTGTTAATCATAATTTTCCTATAATTGTTTTAAAATTTTCCATAGAGTTTATTGTTTAACTGGAACTAGTGATACCACAGCGCTGGATGTAATTACAACTGAAGAAAGAATCCTTGACAGATATCCTAAATATTCCAAAGCAAAAGGCGTGTTACAAGTTGCATCTTTGGTAAATTTTATTATATTGATTAGAACCTTGACCTAACGTTTAAGAATTATTTAGATACGTGAACTTTATCTCCGATGAACTTGAAAACGTTCAAATGATAACGAAATTAGAAAAAAAAACAATTACGCGTAATCTTCAAATATTTCACTGATAATTTAATTTCCTTCCGTTAGATTCATCTTTTCCCAAAATTACTATTGCAGTTTGTATTTTCCTTCATTTTGTTCATATATTCTATGAATATAAACAAGGTCAACATTTACTCATAAAATTTGCAGAAGATTGTTAGAACAAATGTTACATCACACAGTATTATCAGTTGGCTAACACATAAGAAATATCGTCTTAGATAACAAATGACGCAGGCTATTACGTCAAAAATACACACCTAATAAGGTTTTAATATTTCTTGTAGGCGAGACGTGGAAACTTCTTTTGCAATCATGGCTTTCGCAATACGTCCTAGAAAACAGTCAAACCTGCAGGATTCGGGGGTTACAATTTTATTTCCTTATCCTAAACGAAGGCATATCTTTTAAATTTTTATTTGTCCAGATTCGTACCCGCATCTCTTTTGACCAAGACCAACCATTCAGCATCTGAAACCGTAAACTGATTTATTCAAATCAAAATGAGAAAAAAAATGGGAAACATTTTTGGCAAAACTGTCTCTTGGAATGTTCTATTAATAAATGATAAGGTATGAAATGGAAAAAGTCACTAAGCATTATAATTTTTATTAATTAATTAGAACTAGTTTTTTGTGAAATATTTGGAGAACTTCTTTTAAAATAACAGTACTGGAATGCCTAATATGTTGTTTAGCCGAAAAGGCCTGCAGTCCATTTCATTGCAAAAAAACTTGACCCACAAATAAAGTTGTCATCCTTGTTTGGTGCGGTGGTTAGAATGTTTACGGTCAAAGGACCCGGATTCATGTCCGGCCGAAGTCAGTGAATTTTCCATCTTAGAAAAATGTAAAATTGAAAAACATGTATTCTTCTAGGATAAGGAAGTAAAATCTAAGGTCGCGCATCAATGCAACGTTTGCTCTACTGGCGCTGGAACTCCAGATTCGGCAAAATTATAGCAGACATGGCGAAATGACCGTAGGAGGTTGAAGCCAAGATGGTCAAAGAAATTTCCACAACCCGTAACATCGGCTATAAAACAAACAGACAAACCCGAATTATTGGCTATTTAATTAGAACCTTTTCGTTTGGCTCCTTTTTTGAGTTTATACTTGTGTTTAATTGTTTTATAGTTCAAAACTTGACGGAGTCTCAGTACTTCCACCAAAGAAGATTAAGTTTCTCAAGTAAATAATAGTATATTTTTGGAAATCTTCCAATAAATAAAATATATTACGGCCTAAACATAATCTAATCTCGGTAATTCGACATGTTATGTTCTAGAGCGCTACAGCTAAAAGTTTATCCTGCAGCTTTATGCGTTGCGAAAAGACTTGCTGCTGCATAAAACTTACAAAATACTCCAAATTAGGTGGCGAGCGCTGACAAAATTCATAACAAAGAAAGGGAAAAGCCCATCAGAAATTGAAGAGGCCTTGGATGCTTACGGTAACACTTCCCCTTTTGTGCCCTTGAAGACAAACCCTACCAAGAAAGATCTTTAGAAGCGATTGACGATACTGCGAAGTAAGAGATACTGGAAGATAGATCGCTAGAGACAAAAAAATTAACAGCAAGACGTAATATTTCGTAAACGGTGATAAAATCGCGTGGAAAAGTGTGTTTTCAGTGTACGAAAACGTGCAGTTTCAAGGAAATGGGTTGCTTCTTTACAGCCCAAAGCTAACCTCGAAATTGAAATAGGAGTTGCAAGGGTAAAAGTCCTAAGCCGATGACGAAGTGAAGTCTACGGTTTTAGAATATTTCGAAGGGAAGGACACGAACTATTTTTATAAGGATTTAGAAATGTTAATAAAGAGATGTATTAAATATGTTGAAATGCAAGGGAACTATATTGAGAAAGAAAGTTGCACTAAATCAGGGTTAGGTCGGAAACCTATGAAATTTACTACCCGTGTTTTATAATATCATTTTTCGGCTACTTAAACCGAAACTGTTTTATTACTGTTCTCTTTTAAGTGCAAAAACAACGGTTTTTTGCCTTCTTATGTCAACATTTTTTCTGGCTTTTTATGTGAAATTATTACAATAGTGCTACTATATACTGCAATTTAATGACAAATAAACTACATTTGTGTTTTAGAGTTCCAATTTATTTCGCTTAACACCACTTGGTTATCAAAGAGCTGTAGGTTGTAAATGTTCTTCTGCCCTTAAGGCTTGATATTTTCACTCATTTGATTCTAATTTTTAATATCAGTTAATAATTGATTTTTTATTACATTTTTGTATAAATGCTGAAAAACTTTTGTTTAACTAGAATTTTAAAGTGAAGGTTTTGATACGAGTCTCAACCGAACATAAATTTTTCTATAGTTGAATAAAATGTAATAAAACATTTTCAACTAATATTATATATAGGGTTGTTTGTTTTGTCGCCGAGACTTCGGGATGCCGAAATTCCCTTGACCCTCTTGAACTAGAACTGTCATAGAGTTATTTCGCCATGCCTACTAGAATTTTGCCGAATCTGAAGGAGTTCCACGGCCAATGGGGATTTTTAACGTGCCAAACATCACATTAACACGTGACCTACGATTTTACTTCCTTATTCGAGAGGAAGGCACGTTTTTTAAATATTTTTCCGTTGAAAAATTTACCAATCTTGATCGGGTTTGAACCCACGTCCCTTGGGTGTAAAGGCAATCATGCTAACCACTACATCAATTTAGGCCTGCATATTATAAAATTTACCTCGAATAATTGCAGAAAAACAATCTTTATTTATATTTAATTTAATGAGGCACTGCTTGGGATTTGCATCACGATTTCGCAACCTTAACCATATAAATATATTGTGCAATATCGTCTAGTGTTAGAATAAACTAAGTAAATAGATTTTGATGTCATAAAACGGTCAGATTAACAAATTTCCAACACATAACAAAAATATAAAATTCAAATCAATAATACATTTGCATATGCAATAATTGTAATGAACCCTCAACTACCTTAACGTTTTGTCTCTTACACTACTCTAAAGGAGCACAGTTTGTAAATAAAATGTCGAAAAACCTCTGTTCCGAGATTATATAACTTATCATATATCTTATCGAGATTTACACATAATGGCACATTATTGGCGTAATTGAACGTTTGCATTATGTAATTAAGATTTCATATTTCATATTAAAGATTTTAACTGTAAATTAAAAATAGTATAGGGTAGAATTATGTAACGTACGCAAAAATCGCAAACATTATTCGCGATTGCGGAGAAAATATTCAAAATGTTGTTCATTGACATTTTCATGTCTTAAAATAGCTTTTATACGTAGTAAGCGTGACGATCGAGGTTTATCTACAATACTGTATAATTTTGTTTTGTTAATCTTCGATAAATTTTGTTGTCTAACGTTCCCAGAAGAAAATTGAAGCTATAAAATCTAGACTTCTCTGCCAATTCATCTTCTTGTATATTGCATTTACAAATAATTTCTAACGTCGCCATCGCTTGTCTTCAATTGGTATTCAAACGTCGTTTGTTAGTTGTGTTAAGTATTTAAATAGTGCCGATTAAGTTGTCTTTGATAGACTATGGATGAAAAAAGTAACTGCCTAGAATACCATGCCATATACTAACCGAAATTATTCGTTGAAGTGAGTTTCACTAATCCGAAAGGAATTTTCTATTAAATAATGAAGGCACTTGTCTCTAGACTTCGTTAGATTTTCATTTATTTTAATCTGAGCTCTAATAAACAAACAGTATCATAATGTGCTAAAGTAATCATTTTGATTTAGTTCTTGGACCAAATGCACATAATTTGAAAGAAACTTGTTTACTTAAGAAATACGCTAGCTCGGTTGGTTATGACTTCTGTGAAGTTTCTTATGAAAAACTTTATTTTCCATATACACTCTTATTGGTCATTCCTTTGTATCTTCCTCGTAGTGCCTGTTTTTCTAAAATACATTTCGAATTCTTTTGCAACATTAGATAATATTATTATTGGATACTTGTTGGAAGTTTTGAGAAATTTGCTCTTTAATTTAATTTAATTTATGGGTGAACTGGTTTATAGTTAGGTAATCAACGTGTTTTAATGCTTCTATTTTTGAATACGCCTTAGGATCAGCAAAATAGATTTACTGATAATTCTTTGTCTGAAGGTAAATTATAAGTTTATATTAATATATATGTAAATTATGTAAGTTTCCACCAAAGACGTCCTTTGCTACCAATAAATAACAACGCTCGCAGTTTTTGTAAATTTATCTAAGGCAAAAAATGTCAATTTATATGCAATTACAGTGTTTGTTATATACAAATTTAAAATCTAAAAATGGTTAAAAATTCAATGATATCTAGAATAACTACCTTAAATTTCAGTCTGCAAAGTATAAACAACAACATTGAATGGAGTTTTAGATCGAAAATTTAAGCGTTGCTTTAAATTAATTTTACGTTTACGTTAAAACGTTTTGAAATTTTATTTTTCTGCTATGATGGAGTTATCAGATGTACTTAAAGCTTCGAATACGTTAAACTGTTTTATGTTATCTCGGATAGTGATAATATTGCCTTTTTGCAGTTTGCACTGTAGCGTTCCCAGGCCTCGAGTATTTCAATACACGTTGAAACTTCGATTCCTTTAATATGCAAGTCGACTCTATTAGATCGCTTGGTTCCTAAACTTGCCGGTAACTTTACTTGTTTCGCTGCTTAAGGATGTTTTTAGTTTCGTGCTCGAGACCTGATTAATTAATTTTTATATGTTACATTCGTGTTTGTAATTCTTTAATACTGATGTTGTAGAGGACGACGCTTCAAATTTTTTATTTTTATATTCTAAGCTCGCACTTAATCTTCTCATTGTGTGCCTGAATTATATTTCGACGAAACTTGATTGTTTTGCTAGCGGTAGGGAATATATGTCTTCCCACAGAGTTTCACGAATAAAGATGAAGATTTTGTGTTAGGGCTTTTTATTAATTCGCTTAAATTCCTTATCCCGCTTTGTTTACCAATCACAAGTTTGCATTTCAAACTGTTTGCATTCGTGTTTTTTTGTTTGTGGCCGTAGGAACCTTGAGGATACTGTCCGCTTAACTGCAACCCTGATGAATTTTTATTGTTTGCCTTTATTGTTATTACTAGGGGGCGGAATATATGCATTTAAATGCAGCCAAAATATGCGCATATATATGCCTTGTTTGCCTTTAAAATATGCACTTATATGCC
>JAHWXV010455844.1:0-17601 GCA_024586415.1 Phrixothrix hirtus
ATGAAATTGGTTATGTAACCTCATATTTCGAAGCAAACTGTATATAGAGTTACAAAAATGTAAAATAATTTGATAATATTAGTATAGGGAAAAGATTTACTTATAAAAATATTTAATTCTCAAAGGGAAAACAATAAATAAAAGAAAATAACAAATTACGAGCAAAAATCGGAATCGAGCTAATATTATTAAATCAATGTTCAAAATAAACAATTGTACATAAATATTAATACAAGTAAAATTTGGAATGTTATGTTAGTAAACACATGAAGATGAAATATCTGAACATTTGCATTAACTAATTGTGATAATTTAAATAAATATAAAAAGTTGAGGTAAATTTCTAAAACCTTCTGACTGAAGGGATAAAATTAATTTTTGCATATGTTAAAAATTATAAAATACATGTAAATAAACATTTCAATATGAACAATTAAACGTTACAATGTAATAACAGTGAAATATTAAAACAAAGTGTGTGAACCTTTGAATACATCATACGTTTAAAAAACACAATTTTCTTCAAAATAATTATGGACATACTAATTGAATTAATTGAAATTTTGCATAAAATGTTATAAAAGTTAAAACAATTCAGCATTGACACAAACCGTTTTGGGCCCTGTTACCAAAAGTATCCAAAGGATTTTAAAATTGTAAAATTATTTAATGAGGGTTTGCAGAAAGATTCTGTCAATAATTTGAAGCAAAAATTTGTTTTCAAAACCCGATTTAATCCCATATTTAAAATTTTATGTCCATTTAAAATATGGCAGGTTTTTCAAAAAGTGCAAATTCAGCCGTGTCGGCCTGGTTTTTGGTTAGATCTTCACTAATCTTCAGTTGCGTTATGACCATTGTAAGAGTATGTCATGCTTCTCATAATAAATTAAAATTAAATCCATCCAGGTTGATAAAAGTAACAATTGTTAACCTGGAACAAGTTCGATGTTAAATAAAAGAAAATTAATTTGAATAAAATTGAATTTTATTATAAACAAAAGAAGAAATAAGGAGTGAAAGAAGAATTTAAAGAATTATTACAGAATAATTTACAAGGACGATAAATTACCATGATATATATTTCAAAGGAAAACCTTATATAAAATATCCCCTAATTTGCATTTACGCCTAACATATGTCGGCCCTAATCTTGTGTTTGCGCATTTTCTAATTAAAACCTATATTCAAGGTTCACATAAAGAATCGGTACCTAAAATTAGTATGTGAAAGAAATTAGGATATAAAACTAAATAAATTATATCAAGTTATGAATGTTTGACAGTATTGAGAATATAAGTCAGATAAATTGAAAGATCGTACAATCAACTTATATTTAATTAAACTGCAATTAATAATCTAGTCCAATTGTTATGTAATATAATAAGGTAGTACAAATAAGCAATTCGCGCGTACGTTGGTAAAAATTGAAACTGAGTTAATTTGAAAAATTGCTATAAAAGGCCTTTTGTAGCCATTGAAGTATGATAAAGGGTTACCTCATAGTAGGATAATATTAAAAACTAGCACCCATCTCCCTTCCTTGCTTGCTGTCTGTTTGAGCGTGTGCGCATAAATACAGAAATGTTCGATTCAATAGTCATTGTGTAAACAACATTAATCATAATTTACCAAATACATCAAATCTAATTGTGCGTCTGCAAGTTAGAACTGAGGTAAAAACTAACTCTTACACGTAACGAAAAGTGAACTGTTTTATTGGAATCAAAGCAGTAGAAAAATCATAATAAAATACGCTGTTCTTCCTCTCTTGGAATATAGAGTGGCCCAAAAGAACAGGATATGGCCGTTTTAGCATTTTAAACTGGAATATGACAGACGCTTGGACACTTCAATTATATCTGTTAAGGGAACAACTTTTGCCGCTTCAACGCTCAAGCGGGTGTAAAGTCACCCCAATAGTTTTAAACGACAATGTAAGTAAAAAAGGATATCATTTGAAAGTACGTCAAATTCTCTTTCCAATGGTGCATTTATATTTCAAATCGCATGATGATGAGGAGTACATAAATACTGATAGCAACTATGATTGCAAAAACAACTCGGAGTATGAATTAGATTTGAATGAGATGAGTGATGATAATGGTGATGGCGAGAGGCGTATTGTTCAACCTCGGTCACTAAACAGGAGCCTTATGTGTGGATTAAGCCCCTTTCAAGATTGTTTCGCAGTCAACTAGCAAAATGCAAATTGAGAATATTCATTTGTGATCAATGTTTTAGTTATTTTACGACTCAAGGTAAACTTGTTATTTAAACTATTGAATATAGCGAAATAAATACAACTACCAAAGTCACTCGTTCCTAAGAGAAACGAATTTATGCAATTTAAAGCCTTTCGGCATAAGCAGTTTGCACCGTTTACTATTTGGACTATATTGAATGAATAATTAATAAATACAAAACTGAGACTGATTTGGAGGAGAAGGAGAACGAGAAGGTCGAAGAGGAGGAGAAGGTTGAGGTTCCTCCACCACCTGAGAGAATGGTAGCAGTAGCAATGGTAAGTCAATTCAAGAAATTTTTTGACGTCAGGTGCCGGAAGGTACTTGCATTGCAGATTTAACTAATCGCTCTCGTACTATAAACATTAAAGCAATCACAACACATCGAAATGATTCGCAAACGAGCTTTTTTCGATTATCAAAAATCTTGAATCGTAATTTCAACCTCTGAATCCTTTAACCGCCCCACAAAAATTTGAATTTGATAATTCCTTAGTTTGCCATACTTATGAGAAACCTTTCAAATCGTGTAGTAACAGCAGCAGCAGCAGCGGTGAACCAAAGGTAGACGATTATTGCCATTTAACGAGATTATATTGTGGGCCTGTCCAAAACAGTTATAATCTTAATTTTAAACTGAAATCGATAATCCCAATAATATTTCACAATTTATTCAGATACGGCAGTCCTATACGAGTACTAACTGGAGACTTTGCCAAGTGCATTTCTGGGCCCATTTCCCTTTTACCTAAGAATAAAGAAAATTATATTTCATTCGTAGAGATGTTGACAACCTCCTTCTTTGTTTGTAATACACGAATAAGTTTTAGGCTTATAGACTGGTTTCGGTTTCTCAATACGTCGCTAGAAAAGCTTGCTTCCTGTTTATCCTCAGACGATTTCGACATTCTAAAGAAGCAATTTCTTAATTTTAGAGATAGGCAAATAAGCAATTGCGGCTTTTAACACAAAAAGTACCTTATCCTATGAATACGTGGACTCTTGGCGAAAATTTGAGTAAAATTCGCTTTCCGCCAAAAAGGCTTCTACAGTATCTTAAAGGATACGCATATATCAAAGAAAAATTAGGCACATGCATAGCGCGTATAAAAAGAGTTCAATATTACAAACCTAGCTAAATATAGCTATATTTACAAGCGCAGCAATCTTTCAATGTTGCCTTCGATATTTGAAAATTTCCGCGATCATTCGTACGCGTACTACAGTGTTGTTCGGATTTTCCGCTCAGATATACTCTCGTACTCGTTGGATACCGCTTTCAAGTATACCAAGGTGAAAATTTAGTTAATAAGTGACGTTGATCAGTTTTTATTTTTTGAACGCGAAATCGCGCATGACTGACTCAGTTCTCGAAGAATTATCCCAGAGCCAACATCAAATATATGGATGAGGCCAACGCCGACTTCGATGAACATTATTTCAACGTGAATAACTTATACGGCCCGCCATGCCTAGATATTCCAGACGGCAACCAAGAGCTTCCCTTTGTCCTGGAGCTCTCCGTCATATATTAGTCAGATCTCAAGCAGTGTTTAAATGTAAATCTAAAGTTAACTAAAGTATATCGAGCTATTAAGTTTTGTTGATCGCCCTGGTTAAATCCCTAAGTTATCCTCAATACGAAACCGTGACCTAACGCCGCAAACGCATTCGAGGAACACTCTATAAATTCTTAAATAATTCGGTACACCGTAAAGGAATGAAAGATCTAGGCAAATATCGAATAGGTAAACTTGCTACCATGTGAAGCGGCTAATACGGCACTAAAAATTACATATGTTCTGCAAACTGTCACGGTCGTACGAGCTTTGACGAAAATTTCGCGGCTATCGAACAAAACCAGACTTAAATCAAGTTCAACAAGCCTATATACCTAGGAATGTATTTTTAGATATCAGCAAGAGTTACGTGTGCATTTACACCATAATTTTATGCTACAAGAGCTCGGTATTTAAAACGCTAAACTTTTATATACGGACACAGATAGTTTTATATACGTTGTATATAGTGACAATATTTACGACAAATATAACAAAATCCAGATAGATTTAACAAGTTCAATTACTCCGCCGATAATCCGTGCTCAATGCTGCGTGTAAATGAAAAGGTCTTAGGAAAGATAAATGACGAGGGCGGCGGAAATTTCTTCTTATAGTTTGTAGCTTTGAAGATTAAAATGTACAGCAAGTACACTACGAACACAATCGGTATTAAAAAGACGAAAGGGGTTGTTCCGAATGTCATTCAAACACGATAACCTTGGAAGATATGAACTTTTTGAATAACAACGCGTCAATTATTTGCAAGCAATATCTGATCCGCTCAATTTTGCATAACATTTCTACGATACGGCAAAACAAAATCTCGCTCCTTTCATTGACGAGGACGCCATGAATACCCTCGAGTAGGCTAGCTAATTGGATTGCTAAGTCGTAGTTGTTAATACTGTTTAACTTAATTTCAATTATTATCATTACATGCATTATTCACTAACAAACTATATTGGGACGTGTAAAAATGCTTGTCCATTTGGCATGTGAGTGTGTCGTCACTACGATCTGATGGTGCACGCATTATAAGTTTTATGTTATTTGAATATAAGGATGTAATATGTGGTGCGGTAGTCACATGGATATGTAAACTAGTTGAAATATGAGAATTATTGCCATTTCGCATATAACTTTTCGTTAATATGGGACTCCAGTTGAGAGAGGGTGAGAACTGTATCAAGTGGAATATTCAATGTGTTATTGCAACTTTAGTTGCATTCTATGTACTTGATGATTGTTAAGCACAAAACTTGCCAAAATTACAAAGATAGTTTCAGTTATTATAACAATTTCATGTATTTTTAATATTTAATAAGGTAAAATGTGTAAACGAGTTGCTTAGTACATGTTAAATACTAGAGATAACTGCATTATGAAGCGACATTCTCAATATGTACTATTATTGCAATTTGAATATTTTTGTTGATTTAATAAAGCTAAATATCTAAATGATTTTCTTGTTGTTGGTGTTGTCCTTGAACTTCTTTAATTAAGGATCCCAGTATAGTTTACTAACATTAATGTAGGTGAAACGAACGAACAAATGACAAGAGAAATATTTAACTTAAAAAGAATTATAGGGAACTAAAGAGTCTAACATGAGTTAGAGACGGTTAAGGTATTTGAACAAACCAAGAAACATCGAACTTCAAAAAAATTATAGTAGGTAGCTAGATAGGTGTTCAGTACAAACTTCAAAAAGCTCCAGTGTGAAGTGGGTGGTAAACAAAGTAATACCTATCAGCGAAAAGGAATTATGGCAGACAGGTGTTTAATGAAGAAAAGAAATTCCGAACTTCAAAGTAATTACGGTCTATTATAATTGATGGTCGGTGAGGAAGAAACAAATATCTGCCACCGAAAATAACTATGACAGACAGGTATTCAGTATAGACCTTGCAACCGATGGCCCAATCTCTGACTTGCCCAAACATGCAGAATATGCAAGTGTACAAATTTGCATTTTAGTTCGTAGGTAATAGGTGTAATGCAAAATCAGTTTGTAATCTACCGATATGCAACGAGCACACAGATACACACATTCATTACTAATCATTATAAGCGCTACAAGGCAATGTAACAACAGCAGCGGTAGCATCTGCAGACTACCATTGCTGCAACTAATAATATTAATAACATACGCTCCTTGAAAACGATTGATAATATTGAAATACAGATATTATGGCATCTAAGCGTTACATAAGCTATTGGGTAGGTATATTATTCGAATAAACAACATTATATATTGTGCGAACACGTTGCAAGTTGGCGCTCGGAGTCAACACCATTTTATGAGCACCTTTTTAACGTCATCAAGACTACGGCTTAGACGTCGCAATACCTTTCCGTCAAATATACGTCGAGATATTTGGCATTTGAATCTCATAACCGCATAAGGCACCTAGAATTGGTTGACAGTACATATCTTCAAGTAAATACGTCACTGAGTTAGTTATTTACACGGTTTTGATGCAGAATAGTTCGCAGCTCTTATTAGCCGTGAATCCTTTATCAAACACAATTTACACTTTGCGAGGCGCAGGACATCATTAACACGATATCGGCCCCCGCAAACGTCTTCGTGAAATACTTTTAACTTGCCAAAAACGTGATCGAGGTTAGTCGAAGGAGTTACATCTATAGCCTAATGTCTGATCGTTCGATATTTGCGTTCATTGAAAGATTAAGAAAGAATAGAACTGTTTTAATTTGTCACCATTTCGTATTCGTTTGCATACAGGAAACAACACTTTTATTTGCAAATGTGTGAAGTCAAGGGATAATCACTATGAGGCAAGTTTTTGTTAGCGCGGCCTTCTAGAAAAATTCGATCGGTTAAAGAGATTGTTCTTGTAACCTTTTGCTTTCGACTGGCGTATCCTTTATTTGTAAAAATTAATTAACCCGAAATTAAATTAAATAAAAACAATATGTAAATATAATAGTTAACCAAAGAAATGTAAAACCTTATAAGTGAAACAAAATAAAATATACAGAGCGTTCTCTAACAACATAACACCGTGCTTGCCGCTTTATATGTTATTAGGGGTATCCTGTTATTTAAATATATTGTTGAAAGAAGAGGCCTGAGTTGCAAGCAAATGACTTATTATTGCACCAGGATAACACTGTTGTTCACAATACTTTATCTGTGAAGCAATTTTTGACCTTTAAAGGTACTAACAGCATCCATACTTACATGTTCTTGCATTATGCGACTATTTCTATTTCCTAAGATAAAAAGCAAATTTAAGTGAACTAATTTTGATAACAGAACTTGCTAAGGCACTGACAGCTGATGAGCTACAACGCTGTTTTCTCCAATGGCAGACGTGTATAAGTATGCAATTAAATTATTTTGAGGAGCATGTAATGTAGTTCCGCCCTTGTTTAATATAATGTTTCAATTAAAGTTTCTGGTTATGTAATTTTCATAACCTGTATTTATATGAGAGATGCCTTTTCTAAACATCGGATTCGTTATTTCTCAGCGGTTGATCTTGAAGAAAATTATGCATTCGATGGTGTTTTTGGTGATTCCACTGCGTGAGTAATTACATATAGCTAAAGTATTCATTACAGTAAAAAATACTAACAAAATTGACCTTCCTGTTAACCTTTTTGTATTATGCTTACCTACCATTTGGTAAATTGTAGCTAGTCCTTTTGTATCATTGCTAAAGGATATTATAATGCTTTTCTATGTAGGTTTTTGTCTAGCGACCTAGGTAACAAGGGCAACAGATGTTTTGTAATTTTGGGTCTGTAAATGTAAATATATTTAAATAAACACTTTTTCTTCAGTTTTATAAATATCCTTTGTGATTTGGTTGTAATGTTCCTATTAGTGCCAATTTAACATTACTATAGAAGTATAATATCGCTGAAGCAACGCTCCATTCACAATTACATAACTTGACACCACAAGTGTGGAAATTCTTGGTACATGGTGCGTATCAGATCGGTCAAGGATCTTGTTAAGGTTTCGTGTTTCAGGATTTTTCATTCATAAACACTTTGAGTGAACATCCACCTCGAAATGTATCAACATTGCCTCGACATCTAAATTTCTATTATTTACAAAGCATTTTAAAAAGTTTTATTTAGTTTTTCTCTAGAAATTTTAGAATAAAACTGATCAAGTCTTTAAATCTGTTGCGGTTCACGTCAGTATTGTGTACAAACCGAAAATAGTTTTAGAAAACAGATCAAGAAGATGATTGACATGGTTCACATCGTTAGCACTGTTCAAAATAAAAACCCCACTAATTGGTTTTTCTTAAAGGTCTTCTAAAAGCTTTTTTGTTTGAATATTTTTCGATTAGTTCTATTATATGGTTCGCAAAAAATAATAAAAGAGTTCCATTGCACTACTCACTTTACTTTCATCTTATAGCTCACTTTTATATCGAAAATATTTCTATGTCCTATACTGCATCATTGTAGATCATTTACGGATTGTCTTCATAACTTTTTTGTCTACAATACGAAATCATGTTGAAATATACTGGAACTTTTACTGTTAGCACCTTTGACTTCTGAATTCGGCAGTAAAATTTAATATTCTTGTGAATTGCCAAGAACTGTATCATCTTCTCTCACCAAAATCATCGTTTTTGTGGGAATCCTTGTTCGATGTAATTGGAAAATATAGGACGCTATACAATTTCATTTCTAATCTACAATCAGGTAACAATTAATTCATCATCAATTTCCTGATGAATAATATTATTAGAAAATAATTTATTGTTTGCTGCGTCGTTTAATTACTGATAGTGCTGTCATCTGAATAAACAACACAGCGAACAATAAGTTTCTAACTGTTTGAGTAATAAACTCAGTTAGTTGTTACCCGTCATTTTAATTTTCGTTGCATCCTTCAAACTCAGATATTTAGTCAAATTTCTAAAAGAACATTCCCAGACCTGATTAGTTGGTGAGCTTCACCAGGTTGGTTGTTACCGTATGGCATGGCTTACTCAAAACAAGTTCCTGGCCATTATCTGAATTGAGATAGAGGGACGATGGAGAAGTCGTCTTTTCAAGTTCTCTCTTCTCTCCGTGGCTCTGTTCATTAGGTTCAGTGCTTCCAAATCTTTTCGAAGGTCAGAATTTTTGATATTATATGGGGCCCCGTGATCAGACCCAATATATTGTTTTGAGCAAGAGTAATGGCTGTAGAGCTTTAGGCGTGCTCTTAACGTATACCTCCTCGCCGTATGTTAGGCTCGAGAGAAGAATGGAATTTAATAAATTGTTTATCTGCTCCAAGGGCAGTTTACTTGGTGATACTAAAACAGAATATAATTTCCGTACCATACCCTTTGTAAGAGCAGCTCTTCTGGTTGTATGAGCTTTCCATGTTAACTTTTGACCGAATACTAGGTCGAGATCTGTTGCTTTGTTATTAATTCGAGCTTTCTATTTGTTAACAGTTAGTTCCCTAATTTTTCCTGGTTTTTGGGGAAACGCACTATTATAGTTTTTTCATTGTTCAGTAATATTTTCCACCGATTTGAAATAAGACTTGTTTAATTGAGGCACTGTCTCATAGTTATTTGGCTACTATTTTGTCTCTGTCTTCGACTACAATTGCCGTATCGTCAGCAAATTGCAGTAGTTTGCTGTTTTTGAACTGTTTTAATTTAGGTATGTTGTTAACGAAAAAGTTGTGTAGCACTAGTGAGAGTGCCGGGCCATGTTGTAAGCTCTTCGCAGCTCGTCCTTTAGAAGATAGTGTTTTCTGCATTTTAATTTAGAAGGATCTATTCATCAAAAAGGATAGTGTAATTTTGGTTATAGAGAAAGGTATGTTTAGGTGGTACATTTTGTGAATTAAAGCATGTCTCCACACCTTATCGTAAGCTTTTTTCACATCGAGAAAAACAGCTAGAACTTTGAATTTTGTGGGTTTAGCCCTCGCAACCATGACCTCTAAATTTGTAGCTTGTTGAACCTCAGAGAGTCTTTTTCTAAAGCCAAATTGGTTGCTTGGTAACAGGTTCTCATTTTTTGTAGCTTTTGCAGCCTTTTGTTGATTATTTTTTCCAGTTGCTTAGATAAGATATTGAGCAAGCTAATTGGTCTGCTGTTTTTTGGAATAGCGAGATCTATGTCCCTTTTTAGGATCGTGACTATAGTGATTGCTTTCCAGTGCAGTGTAAAATAGCCTAATGCCCAAGACTTATTGAGTATGATAGTTAGCTCTTCTTTCGGGTTTTGTGTTAATACTTTTATTGCTCCAACTGGGATTATGTCTTTCCCCAGGGTTTTTCGGAACTTCATAGTTTCATAATTTCCTATATCTCTTCTGTAGGAGTCAGCGGCTCTTCTAGGCCGGGTTCGCGACTTTTTTGACAGAAAGGTTAATCTTGTCCATAAGTCTTTTGTTTTCTGCCAGCGCTTCCGCCCGATCATAATCACGGAATTTCAGATTTCCATTATGCAATATAGGTGTATTGGCAGATTTTTCTCTTTTTAAAGCTTTGAACAGTTTCCATAAATTAGTGTTTTCGCTTTCCCTTGCGTCCTGAATAGTGTTGTACCATCCCTGCCTTCTTTTTCCTCCAACATATTGTTCAGCTCTTTTTTTAATTTGATATACCGCGTCTCATCATTAGGAGCTTTGAGCGTGCGCAGACTTTATTAGCTTTGTTTTTGTTTGTAATCAAAGCCTTTTTAGTACCGTCTAAGCCTCATCGATTCGAAATTGAACCGTTAGTCGGGGTTTGGCAGTTTCTAGTGTGTTTTTTATTGAGTTTGTTAATCTATAAACAGCTGCTTCTATATCTGCCTCAGTCTCTAATTGCTCCGTCAATTCATATTCTGACATCAAATATCAGTACTTTTATCAATTCGTTTTGACTAGCCGAGGCGGTTTTAAAGGAGGTCGTTGACCACATAATTGCAGAATTACAGGGAAATGGTCGGAAGACAGTTCGTGAATGGTGTCAGCTCTGGCAAATTTACAAATATTTACCATGCAGAAGAAATCGATGATATTACCTCTTCCTCCAGACGGAATGTTGGTTTCATCTTGCGGTGTAACCATTTTTGAATTTCGATTTGACGCGATCAAGGACTCCAGGTTGCGGCCGCTTGAGTTAGTCCCTCTGCTGCGTTGATATCTTCTCCAATTATTGCACACTCATGACCAAATAATATTTCCAAGTCATCCTTGGAGATAATGTTTCTTGGCCTATTATAAGTGGCTATCAGTGTTATTGCTTTTCCGCCCAGGAGGGCTTGAACGACTATTGATTCAGTTGTAATATTTATATATGGTAGCTGGATTTGGGTTATGCTTGATCTTAGTAGGATAGCTATACCACCTCTGGAACTACCTCTCTGTCCTTTTGATGTACCTCGAAATCTGATATCCTAAATCTATCGCCTTGCTTAAAACGCGTTTCAGAGATAAATTTTGCCATATGTGGTTGCCTTTGAGAAAACTTTCCAGTTCTAACTCGCGATCTTTAGTTCCGTTAGCTTCCAGGTCATAATCTTTAGTAGTTTATGATCATTGGAAGAACTTTTTTAGAATTTTAGGTAACTTATCCGCTATTAGTCTTTCCAGAAACTCTTTTATTCTTTTACTGAGAAAGACAGTCCCTGTCTCCGTCAGTCTAGGAGTTCTTGCTCTGGCGGCATATGTCACGCCCGGAATTGGTTCCGCTTTCTGTAGCTTCTGCTGTACCTGGAGTATTTTCTGCTCCATTATGTAATCAGAATTACAAGGGTAGCTTCTGCTACTAGCAGTGTCATCCCTATTATAGTTAAAACATTTTGTTGTAGTTTCAGTCGTTTTGGTGCACTGCATGACGGGTGTTCACCCGCGCACTTTACGCACCTGTATGGTTCAGTGCAACTGTAAGATACATGAACATACAGCTGTCAACGGTGCCGTCCTAGTTGGGCGACGTTTTGGTGCCGTGGTAACTCTGACTCTCATGATTTCTTTGACTGAAAGACTTCTTTCCCTTTTCCAGACTTTTTAGCGTTTGCCAACACCAATACGAATCTTCGCTGTCAGTTTCCCAGCCTCTTGACGGAGTTGAAAGTAAGACCTTTTTCCTGTAGATCCCTTTCCACATCTTTAATGGAAATTCACTCCGGCACTCTCCTAATAACTATTATGAGTTCTTTCTCGCTGTGCAATTGGCTAAGTGTGGAAGGGTTCATTGGACTCATCTAGCAGTCCACGCATTTTTTTAAATCATCAGAAATGCTCGTAAACACTTTGATGCCATCAGAATGGTTGTGATTTTTCAATAGAAATATTGTTTTTCTCTGCCTATTGCTTTATGATAGTGTATCTATCCTTGTTCCTGACAACTATTGATGGTGATAGTCTGACCTTGGTTGGTTTAACCACTGATGCTGGTCTTGGGGTTTTGGATGGGAGTATAAAAGGAGGGAATTTATCTGCTTCCATCTCTTGATTCACATATGGACAGCTGTTTGTTGTAATGTCAGAGTCTAAGTTATCATTAATGTTCACTGTTGATTCAGTTTTTTTGCCTTCTTCCATAATCGTTATCTTCGCACGTTTTCTTCGTTTGACATCCTTCCATCCCTCCTGTTGGGATAGAGACTGATTGTGGCTAACTTTACACCTTTGGGCACTTAATAGTTTAAACGTAGCTGTTTATTGCATTATATTATTGTGGATCTCGGTCAATTGAGCACACTATTGTGCTAACTTATCTTCGTTTGATATGACTACAGACTCTGTTGTTGCTTTAAAGGAGTCTATAGACATTACTATTTAATCGGAATCCAGTTTATAATTAATTATTATTGGGAATGTAATACCTCCCAAATGAAAATTAGGTTAAATGAGAAGCGAAAAAAATTTTCTGATAAAAATGAAATTTTGCAACAGTGTCAGTTGATTTAACTTAAAAATTGTTAAATGACAGTCTAACCTCAATTAGACTGTCTGTCAGGATAATCAATAAATAACACAATAAATGTCAGTGTCATGCAACTAACCTATAAATAATGCCAAAATGACAGGAAAGTCAAAAACTAACAACATCTCGAAAGTGATGGGGAAAATTTAAAGTAAAATAAATACAACAAATCTAACAGGTAGGAACATAACAAGGTTATAGTCAGATAACGTCAGATAGAGAAAAATCACTTAACCCACGCACAAAAGTGTCCTTGGGGGAGTGTTTCCTGTGTGTGTTCCACGCGCACTTATTAATGTTAATAGATCGATAACTCGCGGAGCTCTCCCTCTTCGGCTATCTGCCTGTTAGGGTTCGTTTTGCTGTGAGGTCTTCTTGCTCTTGCCCTAATCCAATATTCGTCTTACCAAATTTTTTGATGAAGCTTCCAAATGAATTTAATTTGACATGCAAATTTAAATAATTTTTATTCAAATTTTTAACTAAACTGGGGGGGGGGATTGTAGATCCTGCTTTTTCCCGTGGAAGAGAACCTTCAAGGCCCACGATTTAGCACAATATTAGTCTTAATCTTGTCTTAATGTGTACAAAAGTTGCGAATATACAGGAAGTGTATTAATGCACAACCTATGCGAAATTTTGGACCTTATTTGCGTTGCAGTTTCATTTAAATCTAATTAATAGAAAGGCACCTTCAAATAGGTTATCGGCTTGAATTCTGCGTCGCTTGAACTTTAAAAGGTCTACGTTGGACTCCTTTACGTTGCTTTAATTTAATAAGGCGAGAACTGTTTATGAGTTGCTTTCGTTATACAATCGATACACTACTTTTGCGCTTAGGACTGGTCATCATTGAAAGACGCGTTACCCCCCAAAAAAAGTGTATACCAAAAGATTGGATACCAAAAGACGTCGAGTCTACAGAAGTTAGCCCTTGTATAACCTTTGGCGTTTGTATGACACGATTTGCAAAATGTATCTTTACCAATCGCATAACTTCGTTTTAAAATTATTTCTATTTCACTCGACTGCTTTTAAACGTTATTTGTCATGTCTTGTTCAAATCCCTAATTTATAAATATTATTTTGTCTGTTTTCTCGACAGACTATTTAAATGGGTCTTAAGATTTACATTGATGTATATTTCTAACAAGGATAGGGTTTTCCTGTCTATGTTTTAGTTTTATAGATCCTTTGAAATTTACGTAATTGTGTATTTTTATAAGTAAAATTTTAAGAAGGTATTTTTCTGAATTTTATTTTTTAAATACTAAAACATATTTTTATGTTAATTACACTTATAATTAAAGTTTTAATTAATTTGTAATGAACATTATTTGGAAGCCCATTACCCACTAGTACGCAATTAAATTTCAAACAGAAATTGCTTTTTAACGCTGCTTAATTTACGGAGATATTTTAGTAAACCTCTGGGAAACTTCATCGATTGCTCTATTTTATGTACAAACTGAAATTGACAGTGTTAAATTAATAAACTATAAAGAGTTAATAAAATAACCAATATATCGTTGGATTCCTTATCCACTAAGAAACAATATCTGATTTTTTAGATTTCTTAAAGAATAGAACGAACGCTAGATATTTTAGAAGTAGAGCATGTTTTTTATTTCATCTTGATTCTCCTAGCTTAGATACTCGAAAATGTACAAATACAATATTTACCGTTTAAAATAAATGGTTTGATTAACTTCCTTGAATTTTCTTGTGATATTTTAATCGCTATAAGTTTATTAAAACTTCTTTGGAATAAAAATAGACTGTTTACTCAAAACTGCTTCAAGTGTGTCTTGTTTTATTGGAAATGAAAATATTTTCTCAAATAACTTTTATTTTCAAAGATATTCTATGTTGTTTTAAGTTACTTTGACATTTTACATACAATCTATGAAAAGTTTTAAATCATCGGTTTTAAACATAAGAATTTTTTTGATAAATGTCTGTCGTAAAATTTGAAAAAATTGCTGTTTATAATTAAAATTCTTGGAAATAAATTCAAAATAAACCTAGTGAACAAATTTTTATATAAACTTGATCTTAATTCAAACTATCCTTAATGATTCTTGATACAAATTGCACTTCAAGTATAATTTTAATTCTATATTTATTAAAACTAAAATTTGTATTTAATAAACAACTTCATTAATAATTAGTTAATTAATAATCCACAATTAATAGGCATTCAATTTACAGGAAAGGGCAAATTGAAGCAATTTAACACATTAAGTTCGAAGTTTTATTGAAATAACCGTTGGCATGAAGTCCACGATAGGAATTGGTTAGGAACCTGATCTTTTATAATTATAAGAAATTGGTACATGTATATTTAATTACGATTCACAATTGAACATATTTGTGACAACTTTTGTATTTGTATTTACTAAGACATCTGGTAGACATTTACTGATTATTGTGTCTTGTCTCCTGGCTACCCTGTATACTTACTGTAATTGGTATCTTTAGTGAGATCCTCGAATTTTTTAAGATCTTAGCATTTTCAGTTATATTACGTCACTTAATTTTTGCACGATTAATTCTTGTGATAGATATTGCACAGAAAACCATATAAATTTAGAAGTCATAGGTCGTTATTTTACGACGGCTTCCCTTACGTGCTTTTACTTCACTTGTGACATTGTTATGATAATTTTGTTGAACGAATAAATCTACATTATTATTGTACGATTCTATCTAGTGGAAGGAATTTAATGCATTGTGTGTTTTCTATGCAAACGAAGGGAATCTTAAGTCGAAATTGTGCCATTTGATTAGTTCCTATAGTATGGTAGTTACGCTAATTCGTGCGTTACCTGTTTCTAAAAATGTCCGATGTATTTATTTTAAGCTATTACTTTGAGGTGAAAATTAAATTAAATGGATTTAAATCTAGACAAGCTACATTTATGTGGGTGGTTTGCACAGATAACCGAATATGAGCGAAGTGGAGTTGACATAACTAATCCATCGGGGATCAGTTTTAAATCAATATGAACAGGTGTGGTATCTAAAAATTGTACTCGAATTACGTTAACGGATTGAAATATACTAAATAAATGTTTATCTCTGTGAAAATTCATTTATCCAATGTATTTCTTTTTTCACAACGGCACCGCTCCGTAATAAATATATCGGTGTATCTACGAAAAATTACGTTAAGTGCATTTATCCATCTAGATAAAGACTGTTAACCTATTTGGATTAAAATATTTAATTCCTTGGCAGTTTTGAAGTTAATGCAATTATTTATAGGAATTTTCTATGAACAACTTGAAATATAATTTCCTAACTTCTGAATCTTTTCCAATAGCGTTAGCTAATGTGATGGATCCGGTTGCAGTCTTAAGCACCTGTAATAACACTTGCACATGCTAAACGTAGCGAGGTCCACTTGCTTTGAATAACTTTTCGGAGTGAAACTTCTTTTAGAACAATCGTAAAGTCTGGGCTAGCTTTGGCGCCGTAAATACTTGAATGGCTGATCACATAGTTTTTATAGAATAATAAGCCTCTATCAAAAATTTCAAAAAGCAATTTTCTTTAGATTCACAGAGATTGTAAGAGTTAAGCTACGTTGGTCGCGGTATATACTTGGATGCACGACTGCATAATATTTTAAATATATCGTTATTGCATTTATAATGATTACAAAAATTAAGCAGATTTAAGCAGGATAAGTACCTGTATTGAACCACTTAATCTCTCTTACCTAATAAACTCCTATCAAATGTTATAAAACAATTCTCTAAGTGTAAAAACAACGTTTGTAACTCTTTAATAAAATAGAGTACACTTAATTGCTTTAATATACATTATGTTCAATCAAATAATTAATGAAAAACTATGATTGTATGCTGTATAAAGGTTGTAAGAAATTTTGCACTACATTAATTAATGTTTCGGCTTATACAATTTCTTAAGCCATCAACAGGTACTTAACAGTATATAATAAGCGAATGAATTAAAATAGAAAATTCCAGCAGAAAAATATTAATGACAGATCAGGTAAACTAAATTAATTAAAAAAACGTGAAAAGTTGAATAAACACCAAGAATAAAATAAATAAATAATTCTCAAGTCAAATAACTAAAAGATACGTAACGGTTAAGTATTTTTTAGTTATTTGACTTGAGAATTATTTATTTATTTTATTCTTGGTGTTTATTCAACTTTTCACGTTTTTTTAATTAATTTAGTTTACCTGATCTGTCACTAATATTTTTCTGCCTGGAATTTTCTATTTTAATTCATTCGTTTATTATATATTGTTAAGCACCTGTTGATGGCTTAAGAAATTTTATAAGCCGAAACATTAATTAATGTAGTGCAAAATGTTTTACAACCTTTATACAGCATACAATCATAGTATTGTTAACCACTTGCACCAACAATCAAATATTATATTTGAAATTTAAATTTGTGGTCAGACGACTGTTTTTCTCTAATTTTTAGTCAAAAAACCCACTATAAGCTAGTATTGATCTAATATATATGTTCAATCAATTATACACGAAAATGAACTTAAATATCGACGATAAAGTAAAGCAATAGTAAAATTAGGATACCTCAGAATTACACGTAGAAGAAATATAACAAGGGACCGTTAAACTAATAATTCAATGTATACAGATGTAATTCAGCTAAAAAATTTAGTTAGTTTTGCTCCATATATGAATATTTAAACTACACAATATTGGAATGTTACAAGGGTGTTACCCCTGGAACCACACACGAGCGCTACGCGGCCACGTCTCCTCCGCCTCGTTCTTGTAGGTCTCTGGGTGTGATGAAGGCTACTGCCAGCTAGTTCTTTTAAAGAGGGGAGCTGTACAGTAGTTCTGCGCGCACTCGTT
>JAHWXV010455870.1:0-12269 GCA_024586415.1 Phrixothrix hirtus
TTTTGTCGTTAGGGACGTGTAAACTTAATTTTTACTACCTACGACTGGCGCCCATTTTGACTTCCTTTTTTTCTACATAAAGACATTAGTTTCAACATACAATCCTACGCAACACTAAGATCCACGCCACTCTGCCGACAACCATTTTTGATTGAGCTTAGTCGACGCTTACTTTAGGTTTCCACGGGATTTCCCGAAAGAAGGAACAACCTAATTTCTAAATGGCATATGTTGCACACGCTCTGAGTTATACTTATGACTAAGAATCGAGCGTGACAATGTTGTTGTGAGGGTGGCGTATATCGGCCATTTTTTAAAATGGCGGTAAATTTTAGTTTAAGCTACATCAATGCTCTTGGTGTTGATTTCATATAATTTGACGATGTCGAGTACAATGGTATATTCAGGATTGATGCTGCATATACATGCAAGCCACTAAAAATCGGGGAAATTCAGATGCTTTAATTATTCACTGAAAACATTACAGATATCTATAAATTTTATTTAAGTTGCGAAATACGCATGATAGTACAAAAGATATAGATCTTGAAGATTTACGCCGCAGCTATTTTGAAAATGGCGTCCAATTTTGCTATACATGTTACAAGTGCTCTTTTCCACGTTACAATTATTTAAACATTAGGTGTTAAAAATTTGAATATTTGAAGAGGCCCAATTTATGTCACTTTCCCAAAATGGCCCCCATATTCTCTTGCTTTGAAAATTCAGGTTTTTCACCGTCTCTTCAGTTAAGGTGAAGCGCCACGGAAATTAGGCTTGACTTAACCGGAGTAGTTCGAGTTGAGAAGGAAGTTCTAGCCTCGTTATTTTAAATGCATAACATTTAGAATACACCTGTTTTGATTTGAATCGATCACCTTGATTTAAGTACGCTCCGGTTGCCGAGTGGGACAAGACTGAGTCGTA
The DNA here is from genome assembly GCA_024586415.1 of Phrixothrix hirtus. NCBI lineage: Eukaryota > Metazoa > Arthropoda > Insecta > Coleoptera > Phengodidae > Phrixothrix > Phrixothrix hirtus. Next base: position 928 of record JAHWXV010455870.1, read on the forward strand.
TGGTTTTTCCACAACTGTTGTACAAATAGGTCAGAGAATTTGCTTTATTTGACATGCAGCTTCACAAAAACCTCCCAATGTGCCTTGTATTAATTTGTGTCTTTAAGACATCATGAATGTCGAAGAGAAATTAATTGACGCTGTTAGAGTGCATTTGATTCTTTGATACATTTCGGAAAAGACTACAGTAAAACTGGGTTAAAAAGTAAAACATTGAGAATTATAGCAGATTCTGAACTTCAATCTCTCAGTTCAAGATACCCATACATCACTGATCCGGAAAGCCTTCAGGCCGATTCATACTTTTGGTCCGGTCGTGGTACAGTCTCGATTCGCTCAAAATATTTCTTCGAACAATTGTAGCGGTCATTTAACTGGAGCGTGCCTGGACCGTAACACCTAATGTGTATAGATCAATACATATGAATAATTACAATATTTGACTTGATCGCGACCGGGCTGTGATCGGTTCAAAAGCGCGAATCGGCCTTATAACAGACTGAAACCAGATTCTCTTGCGCATAGCCACTCAAGTTCGGTAAAATCTGCTTAACCCAAGTCCAATCTAGTCAAGTCAAGTCTAGTTTCTGTGGCACCTTCTGGTAATAAATCCGATCTTGTCGATATTCTGGAGGCACTATTTAACTCCATATTTACATCTCCGTCTTGTATTGGTGTGGCGTTTGACGGATCTGCAATGGTTCACATGTTAAAATCAAATTTATCTATATGTAGCAACATAAAATAATATTTTTATAACCTAAGACTCATTTATTAATCTATAGCACACGTTAATTCTGAGCGCATTGATGTTGTATGGGACTTACGAAGGTGGTTTTGGGAAATGCGCGATGTGCCATCTGTTTGTTCAATAGCGAAGCTACGCATTTTAGTCGGTAATACAATTTAAGTTGTGTTTTACATGTTTGTTACAGATCTATGTTGAAATCCTCGTGAATTAATCAAAACGACGTAAGATCCAACATTAGAAAAATTAAATAAAATCACACTTATTTCATGTTCTAAAAATGGTGTAGCTTAAATAGCATGTAATGGTACTTTAAACCTAAACCAAACAGTTTATTAAGTAATAAAACGTAATGATAGCTTAGGAAATAATGAACTTTTAAGCAAGTGTACCGGTTATATCCATAAAAATTTCAAATTTCGAAGTTAGCGAAATAAGCTAAAGTTCAGATGTGCCACGACAAATTCGTGTCTATAGAGGAGTAATTCAAGAAGGGCTTTCAAATCATAAAAATAAAAAGCTTAAAAGAGCTACTGTAAAATTAAATTACCCGCAACCCAAAGCTTTGTGCGGAAAACTATATAAAAAGCTTAAAAGAGCTACTGTAAAATTAAATTACCCCCAACCCAAAGCTTTGTGCGGAAAACTATATAGGGTTAAGATGGCCGCAGGCAGATTCAACGTATCAAACTAGCCTGATTCGCCAAACAAACCAGGAAATGAAACTCTAGAGGACAGAAACTCAACATATTTTTCGTGCAAAGCGAACAACGGCGGAAAAATTACCTTTATTTCGCAATGTAAAACGGTATATCAGACTGCAAAGTAGAATAAACACCTACGCTAGGAATATAAAATAGAACTTCTGATGCGAAATTCGCTACAGCAAAAAAATCTTTAAAACAATTACTAAAGCGAACGCAATCATTTTAAAACAGTCCGGACGCGTACACTGAGTGTGAAACGCAATTTAAAAACGGACCGACAGCATGGAGCCAAAGCCAAGGTGAAATCACGAGCTAAGAGGTCAGCAGTACGAACAGCCCCTGGTACCTACAGCTTTGAAATGGAAACACCATAGTCAGCGTGGATAACAATTTTGAGGCGCACGATATGACGAACAACAAAATTGAAGAACATATATTATTTACTTCGAAAATAATATTAACAAGCTAAAACCAAATTAGAAGAAAATTTAAATGTTAAACTTTCAACGTAGTTTTATTTTAAAATTAAAATTCTTTTACGGTCTGAGATTATTTCCGAAACGGACCAGTTATTGAACCATGCTTGTTTATATTTGTTTGATTCGCATCGGAGGTAGTTTTTGAAAAGACCTTTGTATTCATTCTTAGGTATTACTAAGTAATATTTGTGTGTATAAAATTTGTAATTTACATATTGACATTTTATTTCTCAATATATGTTTATATGTGACTTTTATTTACTTATTGAGCTCGTATGTCGACTAGTACTGACCTAAGAATTAAATAATATTAATAAGGAATTTATATTCAAGCTTTAGGTAAAAATATCAGAACTGTAAAGCTGTTGTTCTGCAAAATAGGTCTTTGATCCCTAGGATAATATTTAACCTTTAAAAATACGTTGGTTACACAAAACTACAACCAGTTCACGGTTTAATTAAAGTAAATTAATTAAATTTTTTTAGAGTAATTACTCAACTTGCCAAAGAGTAACCAATAGCGGTCAATTAATTGATTCTTGTTTACAAGCCATTCGAAGTCGATGTCGATTGTTTTAAAATGGAAAATTTGAAACATCGTGTTGTAATTGAAATTTTTGTAAAATGGACTTGAAGGCAATTGAAATTCTATTCGAAAAGTAAATGTGTTAGGAAAATCTGTTCTTTCAAAATCAACAGTTTGTATGTAAATGGACAGGTGACTTTCAAGGCGTTGCACAAGCATTAAAAATGAATCCTGAAGTGGACATCCAAAAACTGTAACAACAACAGAGATCGTTCAGAAAATTCATGACTTGGTATTGATTGAGCGACGAGAAAAAATGCGTGAAAGTGCTGAGGTATATTTTACTTAAAGAATTACACATGGAAAACTTTTATGTATGCTATTGCTAACAAGGAGCGTTTAAATTGACTTTGTGTGTCGAATATGGACGAAACATGAATTTGTTACCATACACCAGAGATTAAAAAATAGTCAAAACAGTGAATAAAAGTCGTTAATTCTGCACTAAAGAAGCGAACGTAGGTTCCATCGATAGGAAAGGTTATGTTGCATGCATTTTGGGATTATTTTGGGAAGGTGCAACATTTTTAGACTAAGTACACAAAAACATTCATCAAACATGAGCAGGTATACAAACGAAGAAAAATCATTTTTGATCAAGACAAGTATTGTAATGATAGCAAAATTTAACGAATTAAAGTATAAATTGTTCGAACATCTATCTTCAAAGTTTAAATATTAAAAAATTCCTCGTTGGTAAGCATTTTGCGTCTAATTAAGAAGCAATTGCAAGCGTAGAAGAATATTCTACAGACTTTTTAGAAAGTTATTTCAGGGATGGGATGAATTTATTAAAGCATCGCTGGATTAAGGCATTGAAGTTACTGAAGACCAATTTGAAAAATAAAGCTATTCCAAATACCACAATTTGTTTTTATCATCATTCCGCAAACTTTTCAAACCACCTTCGTATATGATTCTGAGCCAACTAAATGTATTAGAATAACACGAGCACAAGCCTGGTAAGAAAGTTTACCAATTAAGATTTTAAAAATAGTATGTAAACATATTCCTTGTGGACTTCACTGCAAAAATTGGGATTTTATTGAAAAACTTCCAAAATAAGGAAGAACTTTATAGCTTCCTAGCAATACATTTATTTTTTAGTAATTATCAGGCAGTCGCCAATGGGAATGCTTGTATATATGACAGCCAAACAGAATGCTACTAATTTTCGTAATTATGATAATTCTTGTATAGAAAAAGCAAATATTGTTGAATATGGCCCTGAATCTGTTTTTATTTGAAACACAAGTGATAGCAATATCGTTTTATGAATCACCGAAGTCTCTTTAGACAAACTAAGCGTTTAATCCCTCAATTAAGTACATATCTATGTATGTGAAGATTTTTCAATAAAATTTACATCACGCCCATGATTTTTATTGAATATGTTAAATGTAGTGCGTCGCCTAGTTTTGAGAACAACACGTTCTCATCATCAGCATATTTTTAATTGACCGAAGGTTAGAAGGTGGCACATAAAATATGTAAATAAAATTCCCCCATAAGATTTACATATTTAATTCAATCGTGGCGAAGACGTGTTACTCTCGCTAGTATCCGGCACATTACATTATTCAATAAAGATCATCAGCGTGACTTTTGAGTGCCATTGATATAATCTATAAATCTATACTTTAGCGAGGGATTAAGACTTTAAAGTAACACCTCTATATAATTTTGTTTTATCAAACCCTCAAGTTTAATTGAATATGGATACGAAGCGTTTTTATTATTTAGAATTATGGACACTGTTTGGTACTGATAATATACATGATGTCCGAAAAGTCCCGCACCATAGGGACTTCACTAATTTTGTATTTTCTTGTTTCAGGACTGGAAAATGTTGACCACTGAAGAGCGGGTAGAGATTATTCTTCTCTGTGGAAGAAAAGGATTCTCTAACAGAAGAGTTGCAGATGAATTTAATATGAGACATCCTGAACGAGAGCCAGTGTCGCACACAACGATTGGCAGATTGCTTGCAAAGTTCAAAGCTGCAGGTAGTGTAGCTGATGCTAAAAGAAGTGGTCGTCCCAGCACTTCAGAAGCGGTTGTGGAAGGAGTTTTGGCAAAGGTTATTGCGAGTCTCAAAAAATCAATTCGCCGTACCAGCTCGGAACTGGGCGTTCCTCGAAGCACTGTATGGGATATTTTGCAGAAGAACAAGTTTCATCCGTGCAAGTTACAATTATTATACTACATGTCAGAAGACGATCCTGTCGCCGTATGGAAATGTGCTACTGGTTTTTAACAAAGTTGTAGGAAGACCCATATTTTTTGTTTACAGTTATGTTTTCGGACGAAGCTAATTTTTATGTAAATGGAAAGGTTAACCGACATAACTAGCGTTTTTGATGACAGTAACGCTCACTGGTACATCAACAGTAAGGAGCAAGGTGCTGATCGCATCATGGTTTGGTGTGGCTTGTGGAAAGACCGGATCATAGGCCCCTTTTCTTTGACGGTACAGTTAACAGTGACAATTACCTGACAATGGTCGGAGATGAACTGCTTCTTCATTTGGATTTCCAGGGTTTGGAAAAACCAGAATGGTTTCATGCAGGACGGTGCACCCCCACACTATGGTACACAAACAAGTTCGTCATTGGCTAGATGAAAATTTTCCACAGTGGATTGGTCGTAGAGGACGAATGGAATGGGCACCACGATCTCCGGACTTAAACCCGATTGATAGTTCTGTGTGGGGTTATGTAAAATTGAAGATTAGAGACAAAGACCATTTAAGAAAGCGCATCTCAATTGCGTGTCGTTCAATTACGCGTGCATTAGTTGCGAAGATTCTCCGGAACGCGGGAGGTCGTTTTCAATTATGTTTTGTCTTCGACTGAGGCCATATTGAACAAATTTTGTGAAATATATTGTAAATAAATGTGTTATTAACTTGTATTGTTGAAAGTTACTTATAATTCCTACGATGCGTGACTTTTCAGACATCCTGTAGAGTGATACATTCCATGCCATATAATTGCCTTAAAACTTGACAAGGAAAATGCTGAAGTTTTATGATACTTTTATGTAACTACAGGATGCGATTCAGTATCTTTCTCGGCGTCGCATAGTAAAAGAATAGCATAGAAACCTTGGCAAGAAGAAGCTACCAGTGTTTTTGAGTACACAGAGTCTTCCAGCGCGTTTTCTCAAGATGGTCGTATCGATCAACACGCCCGAAAATCTTTAGAAAAATATAAGTGAAGATATATCCAGGTGAATCTAACAACATGAGTAGTGTTAAGAACGCATCGAATTATTTATGCGTATACGAGAGCAATACTAAAAGTTTTTGGGAAAATATACTAAACTATTCCTAAATAATCTATTTATTGTTTTCCAAAATAAGCCCCATTTACAGCAGTGAGCTTTTGTATTTTGATAAATCAATGCGTGAAACAATTGCTCCACTCTTTTTTTGGTGGACAGAAAACCGGCTGAATGTATGCATCAAGTTTCTCATGTGAACTCCGCATCTTATTTTTGACTTTTGGAAACAAAAAGAAATCGCAGGGTGAAAAGTCAAAAGTATACTCCGGATGGGTTAATAGTTTGATACCAGAATCTGACAAAAACATAGTTGTTTGATGTGTTGAATACACAGGGGCAACGCCGGCTTTTTCCGCATTTTCTAATTATATAACATTGTCAAGTATTTCCAATGCAATAGTTGCAACATCGCCAGTTTTGGAGAAGAAAGATGATTTCATTTTTAGACCAACACTGCAACTACGCATCACATCATCTGGAAAGACCCTAGGTCGACTGACGACTTTTCCGGTTTGTAAGTACATAACCACGTTTCGTCTCTTATGATGATGCTCCATACACCATTTGAATTATCTTGGTGTAGGCATCTAGTGTATTTCGACACCACTTTAGACAAAGTCGTTTTTCGTTATTTATTAAATTGTATGGGATTCATTGACAACATTTTTTTTTACTTCAACACGTTCATGTATAATCTTTGTACTTGATTCATACCAATCCATAATGATGACGAAATAAAATTGTAAGTAATTCGTTGATCTTCATTGACCAGTTACTGGTCTTCCGTTGGCGTTATATACATGTCCACGTTTAAATTCATTGTACCACTCATAAATTGTCGATCTGGATGGAGCTTCATCACCAAATGCCTGGCTAATTCTCTTTTGACATTGCTTAAATGATTTAAATTATTGCACGGAGTGCTTTTTTGTTAAATTAATGATTTAGATAAACAAACACTTTTAATTAATTATTAAGTGAACTAACCGTCGTATCGCAACCAACAAATTGACAGTACAAGTAGAAAACGTCCATTTTGAATACACGAACATAGTTGTTTACGTTTATCAAGGCCAAGTGTTAGTTTCAGGAAATTAATAGTGTTGCCCTCGTAAAAAAAGCAGAATTTTAAACAGGCCAAATGTGAGACGAGTTGTTCAAGGACAGAACAGACCACCGATACAAATTCCAAGCAATTGAGGTTGGTCAGAAATAAACCAGATATGATCTCCATTATGGTCAACACTTTCCTCAATTTCTGCTTGCCTACAATTAGATCATGTAGGTAGATGGAGGGTGTAAAATTTTTAGATGCCAACAACAAAATTTATTATGTGCTCCAGCTTGCAAAAAGTGCCAGGGAGAGTGCAGCAATGAGCAGTGTTATTAAATAGGTATTATTCTAGTACACTTGTTTAATATTTTACAGTTTTTCTTCACGTATATAAAAACACACTTTAAGTCATTGAAAAAGTGTTTCCAAAACTTATTGTACATCCAAAGGAGGATCTAAGGAGAATTGTATATCTCGGACGCGTATTTGTGAGTGGGACAGGAACTTTACTGACGGCTGAGATGTTGAGAACGATAAAGAGCCAAGACGTCGATGTCTCTGACAAATAATGAAAATGTTGAAAAGCTCTGGGAAACAGTAGCGGCTTTTCAGGTGAAGTAGGTGAAGAGCCTCTTCACCGAATTTGTCTATACGAGTAGTTATTTAGTATATAATTATAATATTCATTCATTGAGATCAAAAACATTAAAATACTAAAAAATTAAAGAATTTCACTTCATAAAGCGCTTAAAATTACATTCATAAAAATCGCAAATTATCGTACAAATGAAGAGCTAGGAACCAGTACGCAAAATGTTTGCACTTGTAGATTAGGTTGTCATGGTAACCATGACGTCAGGCGCCTTAGCATATACATTACTCCCACTAACAATGAAGAGTTTGCTTAAAAATTATTCACATCTGCTTGTATAGTTTAGTCGGAGATCCATTCCCTTCTAGCTCGTCATTTTTTTTCTGAATCCAACATTTTTTGCTCCAAAAGATTAAACTTTTTTTATGCCAAATTTTCTGACGAATCCAAATCCGGAAGGCGCGTTGGTCGCATTCAATGCCTTCGATGCCAAATTTGCGTTTTTTCAAAAATTGTATGTTGATTACTGTGCAACAAAATTTTCAGTTTAACCCGTTGTAATTTTCACAATTTTCAAGCTATTTAAGCAATTTTTTTATAAATTACACGCCATTTTATTCTGAGTGCAATGGCTGAATTTAATTTTCACTAAAAGCAATAACTTATGATTGATATACAAAAAACTAACAATAGTTGCTTCGAGAATTTTATTTCGTATTGAAATTTTCGAGATGTGAGGAAGTTTCTTATTTGTGGATCAATTATAATCGCATTTACGCCGTTAGAATCGCAAAATACGGTAGTTATTTTTTATTTCAGGATTTTTTTTCTAAAATATGTACATTTTTCGTAATGACGAAGTAAAGTTGGAGTTCGCTTACGCTCTCGATTAGCTTATGTTTCCTATCTGCTACCATGCGACGTGCAGTAATAAAAACCAAAAATCTCGTATTTTTTTTTATTTTAAAGATTATTAAACACATTTTGCTAAGCGAATACAACTAGTTGCACAAAAAAAAATGTTTTACACATTTACAATTAAATGAAAATTTTTAAGTATTACGTTTATAATAAACATTTTTCTCACTGAATGCTAGTTTTGAATATTTATCCATTAAAATAGGCGTTATAATATGGTTAGAAAATTGCCATCCAAAGACTGTAGGATCCGGAATTTTACAAAGTAGGCGATTGGAGTTTTATATACAGTGGATCAGTAAATTATTTGAACACATTGCACGTGGCACTAAAAAAGATGTTTGAAATGAAATTCAAAAGCTTTATTATAATACTATTTTTAGGAAAAATGAAGTTAAAGGAGACCTTTTATATCAAGGACGTCCAATGAATCAATCGACAATTGTAATAAAAAAAGTTATTAAAAAGAGCGGTAAATTCTATATTAATTTAAAAATCCTGGTTTTGTGAATATAAATGGTTGTGCAGCAGTTTAGTACTACAAAGATTGTTCTGTGGCCTTTCTTGCTTTTTAGTAATAACAAATAACATTTGAAATGTGAATTAATGTCGAGGAATTTTCAAAATTGTTGTTGTAGCTCTTCACCAATTTTTTCAAACACAAGCCGCTACTGTTGGGAAATTGTTAGCACAGACAGATATCTTGAGGATAATAACGATAGTTGAGATATGAAATATTAATAGACAAGCTGTCAGACATATTTTGTGCAATAAAACATGTAAGGATCCGTCCGAATAACATGGCAACCTAATATAAATTATTTTAAATATTTATAATTATTAGCAGTTTCACATGGAATTAAAAAAAGTTTGTACCACCATTGTACTTTATGAAATCTTTAAGAAAGCATCTTAACCTTAACCTTAAGAACATTTCAAAAAGTACAATTTTCAAAGAATTCTTAAGGTAATTATTTCAAGAGTCTAGTCAAAAGGTTTAATTAAAGATTTTATGACGTACAATGGTGGTACAAACTATATTTTTTAAAATTGCATGTGAAACTGCTAATAATTAAAGGTCAATACTAACATTGTTCCTCAGAATCTTGCACTGGATGAGGAGCCCCGAGTTTCAAACTGTGATCACTTTTCAATAAGCGAAACCGCTTATTATGTGTGACGAAACGTCAATTTTTCAATACGATCCGGAAACTAAATAACAGACTATGTACTGAAAGACGCCAGACTCTTCTAGAGTACAAAAAGCCCGAATGAGCAAATTGAAGTTTATGGCAATGCTTAGTGTTACTTTTCGACATTAGGGATGTCCTGTTAGCTGAATAGCTCGCGGAATAGCTAGCATTACCATATGGAGATTTTAAAAGAATTGAGCGAATGGTCGAGCAGAAAAAATGGGTGTTGTGGACAAATAACGCTTCTGTTTATAATGCTTTATCTGTGAGGCAGTTTTTGACATCTGAGAACATTACCGACCTCCATTTTTGAAAACGATGTTAATGTAAAGAAGAAAACAGCAGAGGATCTTAAGGCTGTAACACTATTTCAACCAATGGCGGACGTACATGAAAGGGTGTATAGATGCGTAATAGAACTATTGTGAAGAAAATGCCATGTAGTTACGTCTCTGGTTTAACGAGGCGCGTCCAGGAACTAACAACGGATTGCGGATAAAATACGCGTAGATCACGCGATCGTAATAGCGTCACTTACAGTTGATTACTGAATCTCTTCTGCATCAGTAGTGAGAATTTTATTTTACTGGGTCAAATTAAAATTGACATCAACATCGAAAATCCCGCCGACTGTGAAGTGCGATCGGTAATACGATTTTGAAATGCACAAAATATTCCGGCTGCCGAAATTTATCTACAAGTCATTGAAGTTTACGGCGGGAATGTCAATAATGAGAGAAAATGGTGTCGTGTCGCCTATTTAAGAAGGCGGGACAAATGTGTATGATAATAAACGGGGCGGCCGCCAATCATTGGTGACAGTTGATTTGTTAAATTGCAGTAATTATGGAAAACAGAAAAATTGCATGAACGGATTCCCACAGTGTCTCGGTCTTTAACGCACGATATCGTAAACAAGCATCATCATTACAAAAACTTTGTGCCAGATGATGTCCAAACAATTGGCAAAAACCCTTGATCATTATCGACATGAAGGTGATGAATTTCTTGATCACATTGTTACTGACGACGACGGTGGATTGCTGACATCACACATGAAATCAAGTAACAATCTTTACAATAGGTTCTCCAAAACAAAAAAGGTTAAGCAGACACAATCGGCTCAAAAAATCATGGCGACGGTTTTTGGAAGCGCAAAATAATCCTACCCTTCGAGTTTATGCAACAAGGTAAAAAACTGCGTCGAGCAATTCAGAACCGACGACTCTGGAGTTGTTCTTTTGCGCAATCGCATACCGCCATCCATACACAGGCATTACTTCAACCAAATTGTTGAGAAATTTTGAACATCCGCCATACAATACCAACATGTTTCTTTACTTAAAGAAATTTTTGGGTGGTTAAAGTCGAATGATGAACAAGAAACAAAAGAGGTTGTGCAGAAATGGCTAGACGGATTGGCGGTGTTTCTTCGATGAAAGTATACAAAAACTCAATAAATATGGTGACTAGGTATGTAGAAAAATAGTGTACATATGTCACTAACCGTTGTTAGATTCGGGTAATTTAATTCATAAATTAACGCGAATTTAACATAGAAAAATCTGCTGTGAAACAACACACGACTTTCTCTTACGCACATAGATATACCAATAGTACCCACAAATGATTAGATTATTGTTTACGTTTATTTTGGAAACAATAATAGTAACGGTCACCCATCCAAGTTACTGAACAGGCGAATGGCTGCTTAACTCCGGAAATTTTCTCTGATAAAATGCTTCAACGCATTTTTTCAGAAAAACTGTTAAATTCACGT
>JAHWXV010455871.1:0-10716 GCA_024586415.1 Phrixothrix hirtus
ACAAAGGTATAATAGTGCATAAAAAGGCTCTTTTGTTCAAGTGAAGTTAGCGCATCTTTGAGTGGAGATTCCTTCAATGTTAATGCCATTTTAGTGATAATGAAGAAGTGAAGAAAATTTGTGTACTATTTCCTAACCATGTAGCTAGAATTTTTAACATTTTGGAAATTGATAGTTTTTATTTTAGTTCAGGCACAAACCACATTGCTCTTCCAACCCTTAAAATAATTAAGAATGGTTTGCAGAGAGTTACAGGGAGCCATTTGAAGTCTTATAGTGCCACTGAAACAGAAATGAATTCCTGCATTGTTGAAATATATCCAAAATACGCAATTTTCTTTGTTTAATGCGTTCATTGCCAATCACGCGATATTGCGTGATGCGTGTTCTAACCAAACGGCCGATCACGCGATATCGCGTGGACATCCCTATCAAATTTCTAAGCGGAATAGTATTGCGACCACAGCGAAACGGTGCTTAATATTTATATTCGCAACTAGTGAATGGATAAAAAGTTCCAATTTTCAGCTTGCCAATGGACGTGTTAAAATTTTATAATTCGGCAGTTTATCCAGCAATTTTAATTAGGATCTTTGCCAGATCCAGTACAACTTTACATCTGACTGAGCAGGTTACTACTCATTTTAATTAATTAAAATTATTTTCAATCCAGGCATTTGCATTAATTAATAATGAAAATTAGATAAAATAAATATTTGATGTTACATGCCAAATTATTATAAAATAATTATGTGTATGTCATAGTTCTAAATAATTAATAATTTTAAAGCAAAGCTATAATAGTGCATAAAAAGGCTCTTTTGATCAAGTGAAGTTAGTGCATCTTTGAGTGGGGATTCCTTCAATGTTGGTGTCATTTTAGTGATAACGAAGATGTCAAGAAAATTTGTGTACTATTTCCCAGCCATGCAGCTAGAATTTTTAACATTTTGCAAATTGATAGTTTTATTTTGGCTCAGGCACAAACCACATTGCTCTTCCAACCCTTAAAATAATTAAGAATGGTTTGCAGAGAGTTACAGGGTGACATTTGAAGTCTTATGATACCACTAAAACAGAAATGAATTCCTGCATTATTGAAATATGTCCAAAATACGCAATTTTCGTTGTTTAATATGTTCATTGCTAATCACGCGATCAGCCGTTTGGAGAGAACACGCTTCACGCGATATCGTGTGGACGTCGTTATAAATTTCTAAGCGCAATAGTATAGCGACCACAGCGAAACGGTGCTTAATATTAATATTCGTAACCAGTGAATGGATAAAAAAATTCTAATCTTCAGCTTGCCAATGAACGAGTTAAAATTGTGCAATTCGGCAGTCTATCCAGCAATTTTAATTAGGATCTTTGCTAGATCCAGTACAACTTTGGCATCTGAATGAGCACGTTGCTAGTCATTTTAATTAATTAAAATTATTTCCAAGATTCTGAAATTAAGGATTAGAATGAATCTAAAATATAAAACATTATTATATAATTTAAAACAATAAAATAAATTTTTATAATACAAATCTGTGAAAGTCGTGAACGAAGGTTAAAATTTTATTTACCTGAAGCAAGTTACGGAATTATTGCAATTCCACAAAGTTAAATTAAAATCTATTCGAATAAAATCCACGTTAGAGTGGATTAGTGCAAATAGCGCGGTGGAAAATTTAAATTGAAAGCTAATAAAGAAAATTGTTGTAAATTAAAAAGAAATAATTCAAATACAAGCAAACCTGAAGTTAATGGCGGACAGCCCAAAGAAAAATCATCGAAAATAAAACCAATTCACATAGATATATTTGAAATAAAAGAACAATTCGTGTGCACATGGTGACTAAAATTAAACACAATTTTAAAACATTTTGTAAAACTCAAAGTGGCACGTTTCGAGTGACACCAATTCAGCAGTAAACATAGAACAGAATCGCATGGAGGATCTCATTAGCTGACGAGCCATTGAAGATAACTTCATGAAAGAAATTGCAACTGTATAAGGTTGGTCACAACTTTTTCATTTTGTGCAATTTGAAAACTGTAAAACGGTATTAAATTTATGCCGTTTTTTGAAAAAAATTGTTTACAATTTTGAAAATAAATTTTAGTTTTGTTCAAAGTTGAATCGTTAGTGCACCTAATTATTTTATTTCAGAGATTTGCACAATTGATGATTATTTTGAATTTTAAATTAGTTTTATGTGCAAGTCGATGTAAATAATTTATAACGTGATAACTCAGGTGTATGGTGGGTTGCACGCACTTTTAGTGTAAGGAGGGTTGCGAGTTGGTTATAATTGATCAAAATACAACGAAATACGGTAGGCATTTAGCATAGATTTAAACTAAAGCGAGTTAAGACAGAATCAATACGAATTCTATAAATTGAGAATATAGGCAACTTAACAAGCAATCCAAAATATATTTTAATGCATCTGGGATTGCCAGTTTAAAAATGATTTTACACATATATTTTTCGGCCGACCATAACAAACAAAAATACACAAGAACGAAAAATAAAATTATTTGATACATTGGAATCGAGTGTCGTTCGAACCTTGATCTTCCACAAATACTTGGCATACCAACGTGTGGTTAAATAAACTATTTTAATATATTGGAATCGGGGCGTCGAAACCTCAAGTTTCCACAATATATATATATCTATCTATATATATATATATATATATATATATATATATATAATTTTTACCTTGAGATTTTCGCGAAGATTATATGCATTTTCGGTTTTCCGGGTTTTGCTTCGCGTTGTGAGTTGGTCCTCAGAAGGACCTTCGTTTCAACGTTTCGGCAAAATTACACTTGCCATCATCAGGATAGTAACTGAGCTTTTCTTGTTTGGCTTCTTGTTACTTGTTACTTGTTACTCTGGAACAGTTCCAGAGTAACAAGAAGCCAAACAAGAAAAGCACAGTTACTTATCTGATGATGGCGAGTGTGATTTTGCCGAAACGTCGAAACGAAGCTTCTTCTCAGGACCAACTCACAAGGCGAAGCAAAACCTGGAAAACCGAAAATACTAGTATATATTTGACGAACTGATCGAAACTATATGCCGATCTAGAATTAGGTGGAATGGAAGAAAATGCCGAGAAACTATCGGAAAATTTTTCTAGGTGAGTGCCAATTTTAAAAATTATAATTTATTTTTAAAAAAAGCAGCTACCTTGCAGCATACAGATTTTATCTAAAAAAACCTATACAAGGTTAGTCTCAGATGTAGCAAAAATGAAATTCTCTCGCTTAATATGACAACGCCGCATCAATACGAAGCTTGACGGTATCACCGGTTATTTAGTCTAGTGATCTAATACCGCAACACACAAAAATGTAGGCAAATATAAACAACAATATTAGAAAATACTTTGCGCGGTGACCTGACTTCGACGTCTTTTCGATTTTGCACCGTGACATCTCCCCCGATCATACCTCATTATCGTATAAAGAGATTTTAGTACTTTCACGCCGTACCAATTTCTCGTTTTATTTCGGTTTTTATGTTGGAGATTGTTGACAACAAAGCTTTCTTTGAGTTACCCTGCATATCATCATTTTTACGTACATTTTGTGTAATAACCCTGTATATAATGTACAAATTGCATATTTTAAACGTTTTGAAATGTTCCTGATAATTGTGTGATTTCATATTTAAGTCGTCACATCAATTATCGTCAAATTTATTTATTAAATAAAATTAGTGTAAAATGTAACACTTTGTTACAATTTTTATCAAACGAAATGAATTTCATTAGCAGAGTCCATCTATTTTCAATTTAAGTAAACTACGGAATGTTACAGTCAAGGCTAAAGACATTCTTTGTTTTACGTCCCCCTTAAATTGCGCAATATTGCTGTAATTAAGTCAATCTGTCGGGGGATGACTCGCTTTTACAACAATCTGTAGAATTTGGAAGGTGAGACCGTCAAGTTAGAACTGATCGAACGATTGTCTACTAAATACTGTGAACTTCATTCGGGGATTAAAGGATGCTCGTTTTATTAGTGCAAATTTTGTAGAAATTCTGGTTACCGTTCTATGAATATGTATAAGGCGGGGTAAGTATTATGCTGCCATTTTAATTCGGCGCTATTAATTTCGTTTTTATAATTGTGTACTACAGACGTGTAAAATGTAAAAAATACACGTCAAGTCAATGCGGCAGAATCATTGCAATATTTATTAAAAATAATAAATCAATCATTCCAACACGATAAAAATTTTGACAGAAATATCAGAATCGTCCATCGAACAATATAGCTTTTATGCAATCCATTTCAAGAATAGAGTAAAGCCATAGGCGTGCCTCATACGAGAATACCAAGGGCGCTGATAGCGCCTAGAACATTGTGCCTGTCAGCGAAGATTTTAAAAAATCTTCAGAAAGATTAACGGAGAGATGTTGTAATGTGATGATGTGGTGCGCGATAAACAATTCTACACGTACTTTACTCCGAATTTTGAAGGATGGCTTGCTCAGGGACAATAACCAATCATTGCAGTACTTTTTCGTGAATTTAACAATGTTTGTGCAAAACCTCAGTTATATCTCAATTGTCAAGTTATTAAACAAAAAGCAGTTGTTAATGAGAAAGCGAAAATTTTCGACACATTCACTAAGCGTCGTTACTTTCAGTAACAGAGAGATAATTCAAAACTTTTTGGTGGTCAAAATGAGAAAACAATGACTGAAGAATGTGTACTTTAATCAGGACGGTGCCACACCAGACAATCCACGTAAAGCCATTGTGATATTGGAGATTTGTATTGGCCTTCAAGATCTCAGGATACGACGACTCCTTCTTACTTCCTATACGATTGTTTAAAAGCAAAAGATACTACTAGTGAAGAAATTACATCAATATCGTCCAAAATGTTGCAGAAAATATTGGAAAAATTAGGTAAAACCAGCGGAAACTTGCATAGGGAACTGGCCGCACACATTTAACTGATATAATTTTCAAAAACCGATTATTAAAAATTTAAAAGACAATTCAGTCAGCATGTTACTTACGACAGAACAAACGAAAACTCTTAAAACTCAGATCACTCCAAGTTGAAATTTTTAAAAATGTTAACTTGTGTTTTTAGCAAAGAACGTGAACTATTTATATGTAAATGAGTGTACTTGGAAAATACCTTGAAGAAAAACGTGTTTGTGACATGAGTGCGTTGATCTGTTTAGTTGTAAAACATTTTTATTTATTACTTGAATAAAATTCAAAATTTTATCACATTGGGTCTTACTTTGATCGAAACCGTGTCGAAACATTTATGACGGCTAACACATCACTGTTCGCTATAACTTGGAAGATCACAGGTGTGCAAGTTGCTGATGTGGCTGTGGCTGCTCTGGTGTTCCAGAATGCCAATTAATACTAATTGCAATAGCTTAATACTGACATGTACCAATGTGTGCGCGGGAAATTGATAATTAGCAGAAGTGCGCGGGAACCCTTTCATTTTATACCATTTACAAACACCGAAGCGAATACATGCAAACTTAGCCCAATCACGACAAAATTAGCATTCACACGTTGGTACTGGTTGAGTGTGGTTTTGTCAATTTATTCTGCTGTTAGTGTACTGCATATTTAAAGCGATATTAATTAAAAAATCACACAGATCGTAACATCGCGTCTCGTTGATAATATTCACAGGCATTTAAATTAATTCACCATTAACAACAAATAATGTCACAAACGCAATGAAATGGTAATTAGATTAATGGTTTAATTAATAAATAGGAATTTATCGAACTTTACATGACTTACGACAACGTAACCTGCAAGTAATAATCATGTTTTATCTTAAAAATACAGTAAAACTTATCCTCAGCTATCTCCAAACTGCTGGGGTTATGGAAAAAATTTAAAATTAAAATTATTTGTCCTATGTCTCTATCTACCTGCTTGTGATACACATTGCATATATAAAAATCTGGTGTGAGACAACACACGACTTTCTCTTAAGCACGTAGATATGAACACAGTGTCCACAAATGATTAAATCATTATTTAAATTTATTTTGGAAACAATAATTGTAACGGATACCTATCCAAGTTACTGGGCACGCAAAACCCTGATTAAGTCCAGAGATTGTCCCTGATAACTCGCTTCAACGCATTTTCTTAGGAAAAGCTCCAAGTTCACGGAAAATAATGTCAAAGATATAGGACGCGTAGCAAATTTCAAAAAAAAATGTTAAAAACATTTTCAAGAAAATCGCAAAAAACTTCAGAAACGCAAGAATAAAGTGGCACTTCCAGTTATTTGATTTTAACTAAATTCTAGACGTCTTTTGTGGAGTAGATTACAAACTTAAATATAAAATTTAAAAAAATTTGTTCGAGGCGATTTCGAGAAAACTTGAAAAACCAAAACATGATAAGAGTAAAGTGTCACTTCCGGTCATTATATTTCAACTAAATTCTTTCTCATGTGCAGAAGATAAAAAACTCAAATGAAAAATTTTAAAAAAATCGTTAGAGCCGATTTCGAGAAAATTTCGAAAAACCAAAAAATGACAAGAGGAAAGTGGCACTTCCGGTTATTGAATTCTAATGAAATCGTTGCAGTCGCGTGGAAGGATGGATATAAGCTTAAATACAAAGTTTTGTTTATCTATGATTTTTCGTACTCGAGATATCCCCGCCCGGAGACACACCCACATCCCCACGCCCACCACCACACCCAACCCCCATACCTACACACACCCACATACCAACGCTCCCTCCACATCCACACTCACCACCATACCTACACCCGGAGTTTACCCACACCCAACCGATACCCACCCCCACACCCACACCCACACACATACACACACACAGACAGATCAATTTTTAAAAGCATGATTTTCGGACTCAGGGGCCCGAAAACGTGTATTTCTACAATTTCAACATCGAAAATTTTGGACGGAAAATACTTTCTATACTACATTTCATATAATTCAGACAAAGTAAAAACAACATTCAATTTTACTTCTACAAAAAGTTATTAGTTATCAAAATGGTACGGTCACTTGCTCCACCCTGTATATTGGATGAGCTAATAAATAGATTGAGTCATGAATAATGAAACATTACATAAAAGTAAGGTAATTTTTGTCCTGTTTATGAATAATCGACCAACATCTGAAGGCCTACTGTTGCAGCAAAACGGAGACCCTTCCCGTTATACTCAAAACGAAACATTACACCGCAAGGTCGACTTTACCATTTTTTGAATGATGATTGGAGTGCCTAGTCCAGGACTTTTACCTCCGTAGAATCGCGATGATTCTTGTCGCCATTTATGGCCCGAAATTTAATCCCAATGTTGTTAGTGTTGCTGGTAAACAGCTGATGATTTTCGGGACACCCTCTGCGGATTTCATAATGATGAGCCCCACCTCCTTGATTTTATTTATATCGAACGGGTTAGGGGCGTGGCTTGTTTGCTTATCCTGTTCGATATCGTCGAATGTTTTCGAAGCCGCGTTTGTTGTGGCCTCCGCGTAAGACACCCGTCTCCTCGCCACTGCGGTGCCTGTCATCGGTTTGGGATAGTACGGACACCCCTTGTTTTGCCGTGTGTGCACCCGTATAATTTGCACACTTTGGCGGTGTAGTTTTGGGTTTAGCGCACTTACGCGTTTTATGTTCTCCCGCGCACTTTGTACGCTGCGCGGTGCCGCATATGCCCGTACTTCTGGAGTCCTTTCCGCTTTGGGCGAAAACTGCCTTCAGGTTCCGGCCTAGATTCATCTTCTTGTTTTTTCCTCGGTGAAGCCGTCTGAGATGATCGTGCTAGGCATTGTAGATTCTTACGCGGTTGCCGCGCCGCACACTGCTTCTTCCTCAGAGGAGCAGTCTACAGTTTCCGCCAGAAGCTTCCTTGCATTTTTTTCCGTGGCAGGGAAGCAAGCTGCGGACAACGGTGTCGATGTTGTTTTTTCGGCACTAACCGTTGCGGTAGCGCGCTTCGGCTTCGTGCCGGTAGAGGAGGTGTTGATTGTTTGAGTGTCGGTTGCATTGGCAAATACGGGAGGCGCCGCTCCAGCTCGGATGGACAGTGCCAACTGTCAGACATCGCAAAATAAATATTAGCGAAGTTTTACTGGTGAACACGTGAACTGGCACGTGCTAATCAGAATAATACAGAGAGATACTGCAACCGACCCACCGCTGTAAACAGAATCAAAGAACACAAGAGAATCAAAGAACACGTCAGCACTCAATGAACGCTCGATGTGTTCCTGTAAAACTGCTATCGAACAGCGATTCAACCTTTCCCAATATTTTGGCATGAATTCCGACCTTTTACGAAAGCTGTGGTTTGGTTGGATTATAACTTGGCGAGAATTAGGTGAACTAGCTCTTTGTTTCCTGTGTAGGTACTAGATTATCATTAAGTGCGTGCCCAGCAGTCAATTTGATTCCTCTTGCAATATTCCATGTACATTCAAGCATCATAAATGCATTACCACTTTCAAATTGAAATCCCCTGAAACGTCGACGAAGAGGGGAGCGGTCGCATTAAATATACTGCGTGTGAGTTAAATTGGGATACACAGCACCTGGCTATTTGGATTGTAAGTGGTATGCAGTTATGCTTCGTGAGTGTACAATGCTGGCTACCAAGGTAATGTATCGCCTATAGAACGCTGAAATTTTCGCTAAAGTTAATCTGTCGTAAACAACTTAGTCCTAAACATTTTTTAGTTCAGTGCTTTTGGAATCGTCGGTGCTTAATTAAGAGATAGCCTCGTCAGCCTGCGTAGTAACTGTAATTAGGTCTATTCTTGACTGCAAGTATAAGGTAGAGTGATGAGTTGTCGGAATGCCTGGAAGGGAAAAGATAACAATTTTATCAGCGAATTTCGTTTCGCAAAATTGCACGGAGCCTAAGACCAGCTCGACGACAGCGTCGCTGTTGCAGCAAAAATCGCGAAGACCGTCGTTTCGTCAACTGGCTGTACGGGATGGATTTCGCACAGCATGATTTAAGACGGCGTTTCGATGAGTAAGACCTTTTTTCCACCTTCCCTTAAGTATCGAGCGAGAAGTAGCTAGGCTGTGTTTGCGTCACGAACGGGAACAATGGACGATTCAATGAAATACTATCGTTCGTCTGACGAGTCCTAATGTGGTTAAAGACGTTATGAAAAATATCTTCCGAAAACTAAACGTTGTATAAAAGTGAAATTTTATATTTAAGTTCATTCCCTTCCTGACATGCTTGAATACGAATTTTGTTAAAATTGATTAACCGGAAATGCCAATATTTAGGTTTCCCGCGATTTTCTCGAAAATGACTAACGATTTTTTTTAACTTGGCACATTTTTTACGCAAACTATTCGGTTTGTCTGAGAAAATTAATTGAAGCAAGTTATTGAAGAAACTCTCTGAAGTTAAGCACCGTTTTGCTTGTCCAGTAATTTGGATGAGCTGTGACGACTTTGGAGTTAGAATCGAAACTTTAGTTGTTTTGAGTGCATCCTTGTATTTTATTTATTAGCGTCTATTTTGAGACGGTCGGCCTTATCGGGGTGTCTCAGTCGGAGGCGGTGACATGGGTTCTAGTCCCTCGGGACGTTTATAGTTATTAATTCGTCGGTAAGCTCGAATTTTTGATCGCGATGTATATTTATAGTACTGATTTCGTGCATTTATTTTCATAACGCATTGTATATTTTATACTTACTTGCTATTTAGACAATTTATATACTTTTAAATCGTAACTACTCTATTTATTAGTTCAATTAAGCGTTTAATTGCATAAAACGTTTTCAATTTATTCACATTCACTATTTACAGTACTTAATCCAAGTCATGTAGCGTTACTATACTCTAAGGTTTACGTGCACTTATATGGAATATAAAATGGCCACAATAGTTTTAACGTGAAATGTGTAAATTGTTTTGGTTGTCTTTAATTGAATTATTGGAAGCGTATTCATATTTATATCAGAAAATAAATCGCCGCAACTAGTCCAAGGACGATTTGAGATCTGTTAACATTTCGGACGGTTTTCGATAGGAAAGCAATATCGGCATAGGTCCTAGATATTTCGCCGGGGGTTATGCACGGGGAAATAAACAACATCGCGACTAAGTGCACTTTATTATTTGGGGTTAGAAAGTAAATATACGAGGGTTGTCTCTAAATTAAAGACCGCTGGGAAATTTCTCTCCTTGAGGTTGGCAAACCTGTGTGGATGAATGCCACTCTTAATATACACACTGCGCTGTACTCTGCCAGTTGTCGCATTGTAGTACGTTTGTTTACGTATGAGTTATTACGTTTTAAAACGAATCAGAAAATCGACGTTGCCGCCAATTGTGAAATACGTGGAGTGATGCACTGCAAAACGTTAAACCAGCTGAAATTCATAGGGAGTTGGTTGCGGTGTATAGTGATAATGTAATGAATGAAAGAAATGTGAAAAAATGGCGTGAAAGATTTAGAAATAACAGAATTAATGTGCATGTTGCGACCCTCGATAATCAATGCGGACTTGTTGAAACGCGTCGATGATGAAATCAGAAACGATCGTCGCATAACAATTTCCGACCTGGCTCTTCGTTTTCCTAACGTTTCAAGTGCTGTTATTGGTCGTATTGTGCATGACCATTTAGGCATGTGTACGATGGGTGCCGTACGTCTTAACGGAACGTCACAAACAAAACCGAATGGGATCTGCTTT